>JAYDZE010091935.1:0-24484 GCA_034509125.1 Monilaria moniliformis
ATATTTAAAAGTTGTATAATATTGTTTAATGTATTTTATGTGCATGTATTTCAGACAAATAAAAAGAAAAATTTGGTTTGAGTGTCCGCGATACCAACCGTAACATCTCTTATTCGGTGGGGAAACCTACTGAGTAAGGGGTGTTACAGTCAATCGCATCCCTCTGTCATCTCCATGTTCGCTTGTGCTAGGGTACTACCTAACCTCATCATCCATCTGTCGCTCCGACTTGAATATGAAGGTGTTGAAATCGAGCTTGGGCTCGGTGTGTTGTTGCAGGGTTTGTCGAATCAAACTTGAGCTTGATGTGCTGGGATTGGTGTTGAATGTGCGTTTGTGTGGTGTGTTGTGAATTGAGGCGAGTCAGGGCCTAAGGAGCATGGAAGAGTCTACCTCGGCGTCGACAGTGGCGATGGACAGAACGACAACGGCAACGACAATAGATGGAACAACGGCGGCATCGTCGAGAGACAAAACAGCGGCATCACAAGCAAATGAGAAAGAAAGAGGTGATAGAGACAGGTGGGAGTGGTAAGAGAAAATTGTTTTTTTTTTAATCCTAAAATCAAAATGGTGTCGTTTAGTAAATTGTTATCCACATATGCGCCACATCAACAGTTTAAATCATGTATGCGCCACATCAACAATTTAAGACACGTATGCGTCACCTAGTCAACCACATCATCAATTTAAGACATGTATGCATCATGTCAACAATTTCATATACATAGGCGACCAAAATATTTCGCCATGGGATAATTGAGATAATGTTAGTTGTCATGGTTTTTCCTGCCGATTTTCAAAGTTACGGGACCGACCAAAAATTTAACCAATTTTGTGATTTTTCTGGAAATTTGCCCTTTTAAATATATGAATATTTTCAGTTTTAAAGACCGTGAATCCATGATAGCCAATTAAAATTGTTGAGAATTGGATAGTAGGAACCGGAGACAATCAAACCCAAAAGTTCACAAATATCGTTTGATAGCCTAGATATAAGATATGAGAAGATAATTAAACCGTCATAAGATTTAAGATTTAAAAAAAAAAACAACAAAAAAAAAAACAACTATAGCAACAAGATAAGAATTTATTGTTGTTATGTGATGGATAAGATAAAAATAAGTTTAATATTTGGTAGGTTATATATATTATATTAGATAAGATGTAAAATAACATTTTTACCCTGATTAAAAACATGAATATATTTATCATATTTTGGAAATGATAAATTATTTAATTTATATAAATTTAGCTAAATTAATTAATTGACATTTAATTTATAAAGCTAAATTAATATTTATTAATTTATTTAAATTTTGCTAACTATTAGTCAACAGATAATTTATTAAGCTAAATTAATTAATCAATAGATAATTTATTACACTAAATTAATATTTATCAGTTAATTTAGATAAGTTATTAATGAGTAATAGATTAAGATTAATTAAGTAAATTAAAAAAAAATTAATGATTAGTTAATTAACTGTGAATGATGTAGAATCTGAAGGTTCCCTTCTCATCTCTGGCGACAGTGAAACGCAATGGTGGCCAGAAACCATACGGGGCGGCCAAGTATGTTGTCGACGTCAAAATGCTCAGCAAAAATCGACCCCAAATTGAATTAACTAAAATCAAACCCTAGAAACCAAAATAGAACTAAGAATTGAACCCAAAACCTTGAATAAATTTTGTACAAAACTGGTTCAGATCTGTTAAAATGGTGTCACCATCGTGGCTGCAAACCCAGTTGCAACTACATCGCCTTCAGGGTTTGCCCAGCCAAGCAACGGTGAGCAACCATCCATTTCGAAGAGGAATCGAAGACAACCTTCGATAAAGCGCACAAATCATCACAACCACAAGACACAAAACCAAATCTAAGTCCTAATCGACAGAACGCGGAAAATCATCATAGCTACAATCCACAAAGCTCAAATCCAAGTCATGATCGATAACAAAATCGATGACTATCGAACCCCGTACCGAATTGGCACAAACGTGGAACCCTAATCGATATTTATCGAAAAAGAACATAGAAATCCACACCAAATCGGCCCAATCTTAGAATAGACAGCGGCCATGGTGCGATGACAACCATGAAGTGCCGTGGTAAGATCTAGAGTGAGAGAATCGGAAGAGAGAGTGGTGAATCTGGAGTGAGAGAATCGGAAGAGAGGGTGGTCAGATCTGGAGTGACAACGGCCACTACCGCCGCAAACCACCACTACCGCCGGTAGCTGCCGCCTCGAATGAGAGAGAGGGAGAGTTGCAAGGATAGAGAGAGGGATATAGAAATGAGAAGGTCAACATGGAAATCTTGACAAAACAGTGTCACTGTCAAACCAAAATGTATTCATAAGAAAGAAATAGTGCATTTTAGGCATTGTATATAGCGGGCCTAAATAATTTATATTTGGCCCGTCGGAAAGAGAGTAAATTCAACTGAGCTACAAACACCCATTCAATGCTATAGCAGCAAGATTAGTTATCTCACCTGTTCATTATTGCTACCAAACGTAGCTAAGTATATAAACATACCATTTCTACAAGACAAAACGAAGCCACACCCAATTTTCTCATTTCTTCGCTGACTCCGACTCTCCTCCACTGCGCCACCGCCACCGCCACCGGTCCCATCACCGTCCCAAAGCTACTCCTCCACCTAGTCAACTCAATGCCGGCCCAAAAGCGTCCGTCCGAAACCACCACTCCGCCTCCTTCTCCTCCGCCACCGCTCAAGGAAGAAAAGGTCGATGATTCGCTCCACGACTGCGAGAATCACAACGACTAGCAGACCATGAACTCCAGCGGTACGTGCTCGGATGTGTATTCATGTATACGTATTCGCACAAGTACTATTTCGGTTTCCTGTGAATTCGACCTTCTGTCAGCATCTCCTACATGTATTATTCTATTACTTATTTCTTTTTACGTATGTTTGATTCTCAGGTTCCGATGAGAGTCCTTACTCCAGTGGTGCCGAAAAAGACGAGTAACTCTGCGCTCTCTCTCTCTCTCTCCCCTTCCTTTCCTCTACTTTTCATATGCGCACTCACATAAGCAGACACGCACGAACACTGAGGCAGACATATAGATAGATGTACCTATTTGTGTATAATTTCTGATCGGTTGCTAGTGCTGCGTATTTTGGCCTCGTTTGATGTGTGAATGAGCTAGTATAGCTTGAGATCTGCATGCTCTGTTATTCGTGACGATTTGTTTACTAGAGGTTCACGGAAGAGGAGGAGGTCTGGCATATACATGAAGCGATTGGACATTTTAATCTCCTGTGATGAAATCCGCAATTTATCTTTGACGGCTGTGAAGTCTCACAACATAAAATTGAAATCAATTTTGTTAACGGCTTTGGGATTTCTCCCGATCATCATGTGCCAATTGATGATTGATCCACTAAGTCGTCCAGAAATTAAGATTATGTATTTGATTGGGTCGCGTATTATTTATACTCGCCGATGTGTTGTTGTCATGACTATATTGGTACTTGGATTATGTTTTGAGTAGTGGATAGTTTCCTGCTCATGTGGACCAAAAATACTTGCTCTCTTTACTTTCGGAATTACTTGTCACGATACAATAATATCTGTCTTTCTCAATAGTAAAATCATGGCAATAAATTTTAGTGGCTCTTGCTGCTCCACAATCTGGCATGGTGATCCAGCATAATTTTTTTCACCTCTCTGATACTTCTCTAGAAGTGGAGAAGGAGCTCACTTAGCAGACATTAGCTGTTATAGAAGTCCATGGGATGTATTGAGGCTTTTAAAGTTTTCTAAGCATATTAGAAGTCTTTTATAGCTTCCTTTGTCAGAAGTCTGGCAGTTGCATTGTGATTGTCATGCACTGATGCACATAATTAAGTAGTAAAGGATGCTTTTCCTTGGTGTGGTCAAATTAAATAGTGGCGGGGTCTGGTTGTTATGACATCATAATGAGCATGTTATATATTTTAAAAGCCAAATGCAGTAGAAAATAAATGTGATTACGTGAGGACTGGAAACTCGGTAATTTTTGCTTGGAAAATTTGTGTGACTCTGTTTGTGATAGATTTGGATTTATCATTGTCCCTGCCGACATGCTATTCTATTGTGAAGATTAAACACGCGTTATAGCTGTCCATTGCAGCAGAACTAGGAATTCAGAATTAGGAAGGCATTCACTTTCATTTTATGTCTGGGATTGAGAGATGATATCCCAACACAATATGAAAATATTAATTAGAGGAGTATAATGACTTCCACAGCTGCCACAATGTGGCAGAGAAAATATGTTTGTTTGCACTAATCCAAGTCATGCCATGTTATCATTTTGCAATGTGTGTAAACTACTATTAAAACCTATACTGTTCTATTCCAGATTTATTGTAGTGAAGTTGGGAGAAATACGCAAGGAAGTGCAGTGCCCAATATGTTTAGGTACAGTTCTTGAATCTCAGTTTGTGACATCCGCATATAAAAACTCTTTTATGCAAACAAAGTGTCAGAGATCACATGTCAGTATTGGCTATTTGATTACTTTGGAAAATGCTGTCTTGCTAATAATGTGGTCAGAAATGGACAATGAAAATATATTTGGTGACACTCATTATCTCTTTCCCTACATAAGTGATTCGTAGCTGTTCATTATTCCTTGAACAGGTATAATTAGGAAGACAAGGACAGTCATGGAATGCTTACATCGTTTCTGCAGAGAATGCATTGACAAATCCATGCGCTTAGGGTACTTGCTTCCATTTCTATATATGGTGTGAGGATTGGATTTTTTCTTGCCTTCTAACTAGCTGTTTACTGATGCAGCAATAAGGAATGTCCAGCTTGCCGCACACATTGTGCCAGCCGCAGATCCTTGAGAGATGATCCAAACTATGATGCCCTAATTGCCACTCTGTATCCTGACATTGATAAGTATGAGGAGGAGGTATTAGTTGAGAAATGCTTTGCATCTCATTCTACACAATATTAAATTTTATTTTCTTCATCAAGAACCATCCTACTTGTTCTTTCAGGAATTAGCTTTCCATGAGGAGGAGAAGGCTCGCAATAAGCAGGTAGAGTTTCTCAAATTTCAACTGAGGCTTCTTCTGCTCGCGGATTGTGCAGTGAAATCATATGAACACCCTATGCTTCCTTCAAGATAGCTTAAATATATGTACCTCGTATTCCTTAAAGATGTCTGGATTCCCTCGCCCCCTTATTGGCTGGAAAGCCTAATTATGTACTTATTCTCCATGAATGACTAGTGAAATGTTGCCTCTCAGCATTTGTAATTAAGAATTGCCTACAAACCAAATACAATTGGATTAGTGATTCTGTTCTCTGACAGATACAAGCTTCTATTTCCCAAACATTTCGTCGGCAAGCTGAAGCACTAGGAAAGAAGCGAACATCAGCCAGAGTCACAGCAGCAGCGTTTGTCAGGCGACGGGGCAATTATTTAAATTTGAGAGGCCGGCGAAATCGAATTGCTGAGCACCAAGGATCTGATGAAGAGGAAGGAACTAATGGAAATGATGGTAGCAAAGACTCGTCATCAGCTGATGAACGCTCTCCAGACATCAAATCTAAGAGATTTAGAAGACAGAGAGGAGCTCGGACTTCACAAATATCAGGAGCAAATGCAGATGAAGGTTCTGATAATAATGATTCTGAAACCAACAGAGATTTGGTGAGTTCTTCAGTTGGAATTATTGGAGGTACAGAAGTTCTTGCCTGGGGAAGAGGTGGCATGCGCAGTAACGCCCGACATGGTGGTCATAGTTGGGCCAACAGCAAACTTTCCAGGAATAACCGGCTTCCAAAGCTTATTGATCATCTTCAATCTTCAAAGGAAAATGATGAGGTGGTAATTATAGACTCTGCTTTTGATGTCGCAAATCCTGAGCCTCACTACTTGTTTCTATCTAACTTCTTATTTAATTGGTCATTATATTAATAGAGGCTGTACAAGGGGATGTGATAGGGTGTGGATAGTGTTGATTTGGCACTAACGAATCTTGAAAACCTTCATACATTGGAATAAGTTGAATGCTTATTGTGTATTTAAGTTTGCGAGTTTGTGTAATTGCCTCATCAACGTTTTTGCACGTTGCCATTTGATCTGCTAAGGGACCTTAAAGGGTTTTGTCTTCTTGTTTCAGTTGAAAGTAAGTCTGACACTTGTTTCATTGCTTGAGGACAAAATACCCAGCTTGAAGCGACCTTACCTCTGCTGCAGTTCTCGATCATCAGTTAGACACTTATGCCAGGTGTTTTCATCTGCATTTTTCTGTGTGGTCTTTCATTTGCTGCAGAAAATTGTTCAGTTAGAATAAAATGGAGCCCTGAATGATTTTTAAACCCACGTCTCTTGCAGTATGTTGCTATGCAGACATCCACAGAAGCTAGTGAGGTTGATATACTAATAATCAAAGATTTTAATCCTGTAAACAACTCTTCAAGTTTTAAAAATGAACCTGGCATTCTCAATGCTTGCCACAATGAGTTGCAGCTTTTGAACGAGCATCAGACTTTGGGGGAAATTCATGGCACTTTTACTCAGCAGAATCTGGTGAGATTTGTTCCCTTGTGATGTGCAAAGAGTTCAACTGATTATCCTGATTCTGTCTTTGCGTGCATGTGTCTAATTTAGTATATATAATATATATATATCTTCTTGGGGAAGCCGAGACGTGGGACTGGAATTGAAACCTAGAGTTGTATAAGAAGGATAAATGCGTGGTCAGATTGGTAACTTGTCCCATTATCATAGTACCATGCCTGTTATTTGCAATGTTCTCATAGTCGAGTGCCCTTCTCAGAAGACATACCACCTGATGCGTGGAAATGCCAATAGCTTTAGAAAGGGACCAGACTTTTGAGGCTTTACCTTAAATGTTGAATTGTTTTTAACTGCCCACACCAGCCACAAATGATCCCGCCTTAGCTCTATATGATGAGCACATTATGATTGAACTATGATGCTTGTGGTCTTCGCACCCACCCACCCACCTGGCCGTTGCTTGACTTGTTTGCACGGTTGCCATCCAGTAATATACTAGAGATGATTATCTAGTGATGACATATCTCTGTTCAGGTTATAGCATATCGGCAAAAGGCGCAAGGCGAAGGTAATTGACTGGGATGGAGCTTAGATCTTTCTCTCAAAGGAACTATGATGCAGGAAACAAGTCTGCTTTGGTATATTTAAAGCTTAGATATTTTGTACATATTACATACCGATAAATTTAAAACTCTTGTACAATCATCTCTGGTGAAAGTTTATGTATGGTGGTTTCAGAATATATATATATATATGTGTGTGTGTGTGTGTATGAATATGATCGGGTGAGAATGATAAATGTAGGAGAGAAATGAGAATCATTTTCAGCTCTTTGGTATATATATATTCTTTATTTCTTGTTATTTGATTTTGTGTGTTTGTTCATTGATTTTATGTGTTTGTTCGTCATTCTCATTTCTCAAAGAAATCTAATTCAAACTGGATCTGTATCCTATATATATATATATATATATATATATATATATATATTTGTATTGGTGGTATAGGCATGTGTATGCAGATGGGAACCAGTGTACCAGATTTAGTGTCCCATTTTCAAATTTTTTGATTTTCTTTATATTTCTTCTTCAATTTCAATTTGTTTGCTTTAGCACAGTTTCGAAATGTTGAGATGTTATATTGTGTAGCCCATGACACGAGTATATTTCATGCCTTGCCCAAAAACCATTTGAGAAGAGCTCTTCCTTCTATTTATATTTGTGCTTTTGGTAAAAGTCAGCTCTACTTTTGAACACTTTTGGCAAAGCAGTATATTCTAATTTAATTAATTATTAGAATAGAGAAGCCAAGAATTCGAATTCCGTACAAACACTCTAGCAAAATCTGTATTTTTGTAACAAATAATTATGTCCATCAACCGAAAGAGTTGAAAAAATATTCACTAGGCATTACCTCAATTATATACAAGCAAGGTCAGGGAAAGAGGGGCCTTTTGATAGTATGACAAAGGAATAGTATGGAGAACTTAGTTTTACCTAACATCAGTGTAAATTTCAACTATCACTACAAATGCACCTAAGTGTTACACCAAGCTCTTGCCCATACAAAACCTCCTCTCTCATCTCCTAAACAAACAACATAAATCAAATAAACCTTCAAACAGTCAATTTTTCATTTCATGCATATATAGCAAAAATAAAAGCTCCATTACGAGAAGCGAAAATAAGTTAAAATAAACCTTATTTTCATAGCAAACAACAAGAAAATTACACGATAATATGTAGATAACAATAACCTATAACTTAACTATTTTCATACATATCTTCGAAAAGAAGAAAATCAACGAACCCTACATATTCCACCAAGTCTAGAGGTGACTTTATTTACAATTAACCACTATAATTAAATGTGGGAATGCAAAATGAAATAAAACCCACTATAATCTAATACTTTCAGCGATGCTTGCTCCTAGTATCCCCACTGTACAGCCTGCAAATCAAATGAAATAATCACAATAGTCAAGTACTATAGATGTCAAAATTAATTCCAATAAATTTATAAAGGGCTAGTTATCAAGAAATAACACAATGTTTATCTTTGTAACTTTTGCGTGACTCTTGAAACATTTACTCAGGTAATCACCTTATTTTACTATTATTTAAAAATAGGATTGTTGAAATTGCAAAAAATAAAAAGGAAACAGTAATTTATAATCACAATATTCTAAGAATCGCTTGAGAATCACATATTTACATTTGCAAGAATGTTGTACTATTTTCATCAATTAACCGTTATATAATTATATATAACATATACGCACCAATCATAAACAGTAGGGGAGTTGGGCTGCGGCTTGTCAAAATAGTCAGATCCGACGTTCTTGGTGGCGAGGTTGCTTCCCGGGTTGAAGACGCTCCGCCACACATTGTCCCTTTTCCCCGCCGTCGGTGACATATTTGTCGGCGTTCCCGGCGTCGAAGGGCTCGACGGCATCGACAGAGACCTCTGGTAGACGATGCCACTCCCCTCTCCTCCATCTAACCATCAAATTAAACACATCAAAATCAACACAAACTAAGGGAATGGAAATGAAGTATTGAATAGTAGATAATTAGTATTGTTGTGGTTCAAATTAACCAACCTCTGGGGCTGGTGTACACCTTTTTGAGGTGTTTGAGGCCACGGTCGGGCTGCGGCCCGGCCACAACATCATCCCACAGTTGATCAAGAAGCACCATTTTCTCTCACTTTAAATTGCTTTTAATTTCTTCTGGAGTGAGTATGAACATCATGTTTTGCTTATTTATATTCATTAATGATCTGAAAGGTTGTGCTGAAATATTTCCTAAAGTTGCTCTCCGGCTTCTATATTTCTTCTTCCACTGCAAATAATCGGGTGGTATTGAGTAACTTACGGAAAAGGTCTACATGAGATCATTTACTTTAAATTGCATGTTGCTTTTATATTGCCAGTTTTGTGTATAAAATAACATTAGAAAGAGTAAATATCATTTTAAATTCTAAAGTATATATGCTTTTTATGTCCAGGACTATAAAGAAATATTTATGTAAGTTCGAAACTATCGATTTTTTTATAAAAAATATCTAGTATCCATTTTTTGAACAACGAAATTATGACGTAGCTTGTCATTCTTAAAGTATTAGAACACAAAAAGATATAGTTCTTGTGTCATGTCATTTAAAAACTAAAAATAACAATTACAAATTGAAATCCGGCGAACTACGTCAAGATTTCGAAGGCCAAAAAATGGACACAGGACATTTCGCCGGATGATGTAGGCACTTGTTATTAGTGGCAGATGTGGGGGGGGGGGGGCGACCGACCCCCGACGACTAATTTCCCTTAGGGTCGCCGTTAAACCGTCATGGTCGCTCCTCCGTCCGAATGATCGGATCTGTAAGAGAAAAAATGAGAAAAATAAGTGTAACTGTGTGAAAGTGAGAGACAGAGTGAGAGATGGACGTGTTGTAAGAAGAAACGAAAGCTTTGAATGCATTAGAGATTATATTTAATTTTATATTATTTTATTTCGCCCCTTCCATTTTTCGATTTTGAATAGCCGCTGCTTGTTATTTACGTGAGTCACCATCTCGTATTTGAGCGTTGAAAGATTCTTTAAAACAAGTATTGAACGTAGGTAGCATTGAAATGATAGTTCACATCACACTTAACTATAGACATCCCCGTAGGTAGCAGGTGCCAACTTCTAGGTAATGATATTGCTTCTGAAAATAGAAAGAAATTTGTAGTAAAAGAATCAACCTTGAGAGTGTAATAAGCGGCAAAATGTGGACTAGGAGGTAGACTAAGTAAAACCTTCAAGACATTATGCAAGTGTTAGGTACGAATAAAAACAAAAACAAAAACTCTCTATACGTAATTGAGCCTCGGACAGAATGAAAACATGAGGCCTACTTGCCCTAAACTCAATTAGATGTCCAAATACCAAAGTTTCTGGTTCAATCCTCCTAGTCCTCCACAGCTAGCTGAACAAAATATAGAAATAAGGTAAAAAAACATAACTTGTTCATTCTTTTTTTGCATAATCTCCCTTGACCAACCATATATTTTATTCTCTGACAAAGAAAAATATCGTTCGTTCCGTTCCATGGTAATATCGTGTTCTAGACTCTGTATTTACTTGGCAGTTGAAGGTTAAACAAGTAATCTCACATGTGCCGGCTACGATGCAAATCGCACGACATTGGAAAATTCACCTTAAGAAATCCGGTTGAAAATGACACACTAGATGAGTTAAAGCAGTAGCACCAACATTTGGAGTCTGTTTCAAGCTTGTTTCGGAGTCTCCCACATCCAACCTCGTACGCATCAACCACTTCGTTCAATACTTCTATTATTTCAGCAACTAAATTGACGCATCGAAAAATTATTTTAAAACGTAACATAGCTGCTGTACATATCGAACTAGACAACAGAAATAGCACAACAGTTTTCTATTACTACACAAAAGGTCTTAAATTTGCCGGGAAGGAGAACTACATATACACAGTAACCTCAAATCACAAAATTAAAGGGAAAATGAAAATACTGAATCCTAGGTTTGCATATAAAGCCCATAGATTCTGGCAAGCTTATCTATCTGTCAGCACAAGTCCAGTAGTTCACCATGCAAAAGAAAATGTTCCCAGATGTTGCAGCAGATTTCCCCTCGAGCGAGTCGCTTTCCTTCGCAGGCCTCGTCAGCACAAAAGAAAATAAAGAAAGTACCAAGGTGCAGAAAGAAGATGTGGAGTTCGAATTCAGCCGCTCCAACGCTGGCTCAAAAAATGGGAGCCCAAACAACCGTTCAGCTGGTAAGTCAATTTCAAACTACCAGCAAGCGACTACAATACGCACTTCACATCATCGAGCTTCTAAGAAAATACCTTTGGAAAGTTTCGTACAAATTCCTGGGAACAGGAGAGTGTCAGATATGAAGCAGACAAATCACCAAAGTAGCAGCAGGAAGCAAGTTTCCCAAGTCAAAAGGAGAGCAAATGAGAAGCACTCGACAGGAGACAAAAGTTTCAGCCAGAAGCTGTTCTCGTCATTTGCCACCCCTTGCAGAGATTGTCGTTCCAGTCAACCAACACCAAGCATCAAACAACACACGTTGCGATGAGGAAAGTATAAAATAAGAGGCTTCACTTTCCTCAGCTCATCACTTCTATCAGTCGAGCTTGCAATTGCTAATGGCTTGTCTGCTGATCTGTTGCAGCATATCCAGATAAGAAAACATCACCAGATTTCTAGAATATAGCCTTGTCGAGAAATAAATTTATTTATTGGGAGAAGTAAATCAGAACATTTCATCAATCTGATCTTCAATATTTTGTAACCAATTACTGCATGAGCCACGCAAGCATCATGAAGCTAGTAGTTAATGAAAGTAACTAAGAGCTCATTAAAAGCAAATGACTAAATAAATGCTTGTGAATACGATAAACTCCTTGGCACCTGAAGTGGGGAGAACTAAAAAGTAGAATTCTTGAAATAGACTGCCATTCAAAAAAACCTACAAGAATGAAATTTTTCTGCATAATATTTTCTAGTATATCAGAACTCCATGAGTAGTAAATGAGCTTTCGCTATGAGCTTCAAGGTGAGACTAATCAAGACAAAACCAAAGAGTTTAAGGGGGAAAAAAGAACCTAACTGCAGCAACAGAATATATTTCATATCTTTTCACAAGCAAGTCATGATATTAACAGCAATGGATGTATATGTTGCAGAGTGGCTCGACATTTAAATTCATTTATCCAACAACTGACGACCACAAGCCCAGGAGGACCCAATGCACTTCTTCTTCATTAACCATAGAAGAGATTATTATATTTTCCTCTCTTTCAATTGCAAAACCAACATATGGTAGTTTACAGCCCAGAATTATCTCCTCCCCATTTAAACTTACATGGCTTCTATAGCAAACTTCATAGATAGCATATTCAGATTTATGTAAAATCTGGATGTACACCAATCTTCAGTGGTCTATAATTTCCGTGAGGTAAATGAGATAGTCGGAATGAGGTCCAAAAAGATTACATACTATTAACTCCTACTCAATGATCCCATGGCAATTAAGCATATCAACATTAAAAAGTACCATCAATATTCAGCTCCCACTGAATGAAATGAAAAATGAGTTAAAAGAAACTGGAAGGGCCCATGAGAGATTTCTTCGCCTCATCATAAACATGCCAGCAGAAGCACCTGATTCTCGAAGGGTCTGCTGATGCTCCACCTGGTGTGCATGCATTTTTTAGCAATCACACTCAATTGCCATGCACCTTCATGAGTGAGTGTCTTTAATGTGTAAATCCAGACGAGTTTATGCCTACCTTGATTGCACATGCACGGGTTGTAGCAGCCTGATGACCCTCTATCAAGTCTCTTATTTTAGAAAGAAAAAAAAAATCTGACAACATGCATTTGACCAAATTTATGATAAACGTCCATGCTAGAAGCCTAACTAGGTCATACTAATCTACTAGGACGCAATGGCAATGGGAGGATTCGTAAATGGAACATGTCTCTCTATTACCACTATGATAGTCACGCAGCTCTAGGTTTAGCGGCGTCAGTGTTGTTAGGTAAAATTTTGGGGCGCAGGGCGACACGAATCGGGGCGCACTGCAGCACGAACACACATTAATGACGAAATTAAGTGTAAAGGTATAAATGAGTTGTGAGTCCCCATGTTTGACACATTAATGTTGAAACTAATGAGAGAGATATTGGGAGTGCATAGGCATAAATGAGTTGTAAGTCCCCATATTTGACACATTAATGGTTAAATTAATGAGAGATATATATTGGAATGCAAAGGTATAATAAATAGCGATTGTACAGCTTCCAGCCTCCCCCAGCCACCTCAATCGCCCCTCTGCATCTAGCTCGCCCCAGCCCCCTTGGGGTGATTCCAGTCTCGCCTCGCCTTGTGCGCCCCAGGCGCGCTTTTAACAACATTGAGCAGAGATCAGGACATGAGAACCAGACAAGTTCTTCTAGATTGTTTAGTTGGTTATCTAGTTAGGCGTTAATTGTATTTAAGGCACAGACTTAGGTTAAAGTGCAATTACAACACCACTTTCAAAACTTGGTAAGACGATAATCAACCATTCAATTTGTTCAATTTGTTGCAATCAAGAACACTCTCAATTTCAACCAATTCGTCAAACTTCCAATTTCAAACAATTTCAAGTCATTCAAGCCTTTAATCCAATAAATCGAAGGTTGGGCTTTGACGGGCTCGAAGAAAGGAACATTTTGGCATATACCTCGGCGTTCAATACTTTCTACCAGCAACATATTTTTCCAAAGCACCACCATATGCCAAAACATTCCTCTCCTCGAGCCCGTCAAAGTCTGAGGCTCGTAACAATAACTTTTTGGAACTAAAATTTGTGACAAATCTGTAAAAGTTGATGGTGATCTTCATTGCAACAAGTTAAAAGTTGATTATCATTTTGTCTCGCCAAGATTTAAAATTGGTGTTGTAAGTGCAATTTGTACTAAGTTAATGCCTTTAAATGCCTTAACCTTTTATTGGGCCATAGTTCTTTTTAGAGTCATAGTTGAGTTAGAGTTGGGCCACCCTGCTCTTTTGTTCCATATGCATGAGTCATTATATGGGTTAATCATATTCTGTATCCCCAACTTTAAGCGTTTTCAAGAAAATGTCCAAATTTACATTTATCTTCAAAATCCCCCAACTTTGCAAAAAGTTAGAATTATATATCAACTGACATAATCCTAGAACGATGAGATCCTTAGGTGGATTATAGTTTAATGGCTCGAGCACGTTTTGTGCCATATTATGTATCATTTGTTGTTGCGGACATTTTCTTGAAAACGCTGAGCTGACGCAAAAAATCCATCTCTATTAAACTATAATTCACCCAAAAATTCGGCAAGCTAAGTCATCATTCTGCTGCCTGATCAAGAGTGACACAAATCAAACTTTTCACGAAGTTGGGGGTTTATATAAAAATGTAAATTGGGGACATTTTCTAGAAAACATTGAAAGTTAGAAACACAACGTGATTAATCCCTTTAATACATGAGTCGCAATTGAGTCGTTGTGTGGAACTTTTGGAAATTAGTTGAGTTGGCTATTGTTTGTTCAAACTTCCGTATGGTGTATTCGTTCTTAAGTTCCATTTAGTTTTGCTTAATATTGACCATGCTTTTGAATCATGCAACACGTTATCCTCTATGTCTACCAATTTGGTTTGCCTTTAGTCATCGATTTCAAGATCCGAACTCGGATGGACTTTCGTACGAAATCGAGGTTTTATGGGTGGATGGTCGACAGAAAGAAAAAATAGATACGAGGAATGAAATCGATAAGCTTGAGCATCTTTTCTTCATGTCTGTCATTTGAGGGAAGTACTTTTAACAAGAGCATCATAACCCTCACTTTGATGATCCCTTATGAAGTGTTCTTATAGCGAAAGATCAAATCCTTAAAGTTTCATGGGAAGACAGTGCCTTTGTGCTTGACCACGCAATATCTTTTTCTCCATAATAAATTTACAATTGAAAAGATTGGTCTTGCCTCGAGATAGAAACTTAGCCAACTCACTCGCTTTCATAGAGCTACTCGGTTCAAGCCAATAAGGCTAGATTTATTTGATAACCTTACCTTGTAACGAACAAAAATGTCGTGATTTCTCATCTAAAACATTTGACCTCGCATTAAATGCAAAAATGAGCGTTATGCGAACCTCATGCATAATATTCCCTCTGTCCCGCTCTACATTGCTCAAAGGCCTTCGGCAGGCATATTAAGAAATGCAATTTTTGTGGCTATATATCAAGGGACCCCACTTATTTCTACTTTCCAAAGGCATTTTTTTGGAGTTGAGCCATCATAAATGGGACAACTCAAAATGGGTTTTGGGCCATGTAAAGTGGGACGAAGAGAGTAAATAATTTGTTGGAGGTAACGACTATAGACACATTTTCCCTCAATGATTATTTTCTAATTTTTACATCACTAAGTTTTTCATTAAGCATAGGAGTACAAAGTTCGAGAAATGAACATGAAACTTAATGAAGAGCAAAGTAACAATTATCACCAGATCTATATACAAAGAGACCTCTATCATGAAGAAGACGCGTGAAGAAACATTATATAAACCATTACTTGTCAATATAGTTGTTTGCAAAAACTAGAGAAACATGCTTGAAACCTATATGCAGATTTGTGCAAGTTATTTACCAAAATTCCTTCCGGAAACTTACACTAAATAGATTTCTTAAAGCTGATAAAGGTTTTTGAAGTTTCATCAATAAATCAGATATCTTAAACATGAAGCCTTTTTTGTTTTGATAAAAGGAAGACACATAAAGGGCCCACCAAGAAGTGATCAAAACTTTCCTTTTGGAGAGAGTATAGCACAAGAATAATTATTCAGCATTCTCAAGTTTTGCCATATATATTGAGGTATCCCTGCAATGATAATGACCGGATATCAAGGGTTATTTCTAATAAGCAATAAAATTTGACTCGAATACTTGTCCATCAATTTATTGAAGAGACTAACCTCAACTAGCTTTGCAAGTTTGGGCTGAGATGAAGAAAGATATGAATTGACAGATTCTGCTGTGCTAGGAATTTGGTGGGTCGGCAGAGTACTAAGAACCTTGTCAACAGCCTTCCTAACTATCAATTTGTGGGCATCTTTGCTTAGAAAGCCTTCACGCCAAGATGGTTTCACTAATCCTTTCACAGATTCTATTAGTGCAGATTGGAAATGTTTGAAAGCCTTTGATTCACTTTGCACATGATCATCTCGCCTAAAGTCAGCTTCAATATCATATTTTGTGCCTGATCCATCAACTTCAGATATTGTTCCATCCATTGTCTTATCATGTTTCACTTTATCAACATTGCTAGAGCTCAATATATTATCCTTCACATTATCGCCAGCAAGAACATAATTCAAAAGTTTCACCTCCCCTTGAGGACTGCTTGACTGCAGATTTACATTCTTAACAGATGATCCCTGGTCAGAATGTGAAAATCTCGCCCTGATATCCTTAACATCTTTCTTATCAGTGCTGTCATGCATTGGGTTATAACCACATTCTTTCAACAATATGCTTCGAGTTATATCATGAGATGGGCAGAAAGGAGCAGATGGCTCCCAATCAAAAGAAGAGAAAGTAGCCTCAAACTTGGCTGGCTCTGGTTGCCTGAAACTACGATTACGAGACAGAGAATCTGATTCAGAACGAGAAGCTTGTGGAATGCTTTGTTGCATGGAAGAGGATATGTAAGCATGATGCTCCAGACTGCTCTGCAGGAATCTATGGGGCCCATGTGCACTTGAGTTCCGGGAGGAAGAAGAAAAAGGTAAGGCATGCCTAGTATAAGAATCTGGCAACTCTGCGAGCCTAGGATCACTTTGGAATATATCACTCTTCTTACTAATCATTTCATCCACTGTTGACCCAAAACAAGATACTCTAGTGCCACACTCATTGTCATGTGAGGAACTTCCATGATATGCACTATCTCTAGCACTTAAAATTCCTCTGTCAGGAGGACTGTTATAGTTCCGGTAATTATCCAAATATAAGTTGTGCCCAAAACTCCATCTATCTTCCCGTGTAGGAGCACCCAGATAGGTATCATCTTCAGGGAGAACCAGCTTTTCCATCTCACTATTTAATTTTGGGTTCTCTCCACTTTGTAGGGGTGGAATACATGCACTAGAAGATGCCGCTACAACCACAAAAAAGAAAAAGAAAAAAAAGGTCGGTTGGCTTATAACATCTAATGAACACAAAACACAAAGCATACTTCCCAGCATGCTTGTATTAGATGACTTGCAACAAAAAATATACAAGTTACCTTCCCTCCCCAAGGCTTCACTTTTCATCATCACTGCATCCGGTCCGTCCTTTATGTGAAGGAACCTACAAGAGTTTCCTCTGATGCACCATCCTTTGGCATGAAATTCACACACTATCCTTAATTTTTTGCTCTCTCGACCAAATTCAGCACTAGGTAGGGGATCCCTAAACCTTAATTTTGCAGCATGCAACCTGAGAAACTTATAGCTGCCATCAGGACACAATTCCATAAAGAATGACTAAAGGTAAGATGTGACTATAACTACAATATCTTATGTGCAGTGTTAAAGTTCTGTGACATCTGGGATTCAATAAGAAGTTTAACCTGGGTGATATGTTGCCAACACCTTCTAAAGCAGACTGATTAGTTTCTGCCATAATCGATGCAATAGCAGTAACATTCACCCCAGAAGCATTAGCCACTGTGTATGTGGCATTAACATCTCCAATGGAAGGAGAGGTTTTGGCATGATTTACTTCTCCATTGTCATTCAAAAGTGTCCTTTCCTGACTGCATTTAGAGTTTTTTTCCCCTGCGAGAACTCCGTAAGTTTTAGAAAAGTGTGGTTCCCAAAAGCAACCGGAAATGGCTAATACAAGACCAACAATATGATGTGGAAGTGGCATTAACCTAGAAATTCTCCACTTAAAGTCAACCCTTGTGAGTGCACATAATTAAATGCTAGAATCCTCACCATTGACGTAAAATTCTTCTTTCTCACTTGACTCAGAAGGTTTTGCATCTCCAATATTTTTGACAAAAACTCCTTCGGTAAGGGAACTTGGTTGTTTATGATCTTTGTGCTCATCAAGCTCTAGAATCTTACCAGTATCTACAATGAGAAAGAAAACAAAGAAAATATCAGATCAGACTACACCAGACATGCTTCTTAAAAGCATCCTGTTAGTAGTATAACTAACAGATTTCTGGAGGAAGATATTAGAGGACTGGCCCGTGGAGTAATAAAGCAAGACTGGACTGGTCGAAGCAGATAAAAGAAAAGGACTTCAATGTGGACTGAGAAACAACTCAGAAAGGTTTGACCGCCTAAAATCAGAAAGAAAATTCATAGCCAGTATTTCTAGACAGGCAAGCTGCACCAAAAGGTTGAAGCCCATATTCTAAAGCTTACATTTAAAACTTCCAATGAGAATAAAAGATGGCATCTAGGTCAAATATAAGTTTGCGAGTAGAGCTGTCATTTGGCTAGTAGGCCAACCCACAGACCACCCTAACTGCAACTTGGCTCATGGTCACACAGGCTGGCTGACCCAACCGTCCAAAATTCCTACACAAATACATCTAACCCCAAACAATGTAAAGGTGTATATCGATAGCAACAAGATATCAACATGAAGGGGCAGCACCAATTAAGTGCATGACAAGCGGCCAATATTGAGTATGACATCTATAAATCTTACTACCTTCAAAATTCAAACTCTCTCTCTTCATTTTCCTCATCAAATCGCATACATGCACCATATGTACGAACATATATTATACCTTCTTGTTTACCATCAACTCCTAAACAATACACGTTTGTCTCATTCCATGATAAATGGAAGGCAAATCTGTCTGACCCCAGCCACGACTTTTATCATCAAATCTTTTCTTTACGTTTTCCTCTTTTTCCTATCAAGAATTTCCTCCTTTCCTTTTCCGTTGACACTATACTAGAGGATTCTAATAGATGAAAATTTAACACAAAGCTAAAACTAGCATTATGCCAATGTAGGAAAACAAAATACAAGCCAAGGAAGGGAGTCAAGGGAAAGACTAGCAGTGCCACAGCATTGAGGACAAACAAGGGAGTTCTGGAACAATGTTATCAATGGTGGATGACGGTTTATGGTAACTTGCCGAAAATCTACACATATAAGACTTTATATAAAAGAATTAGGAAGTTAAAACTGCATAAATTGGTAAAGTAATAGAAAAATTAATATCATAAGTTTTAACACAAATGTCAGACCATGAAGTCACAAATCATAACATATAAATAGATAATTGCGTCTAATCCGTGACATCTAATCCACCACACCAGGAGGTTTTGGTGGCTGAATCCTCAAAAACTGATACCGCCTGGCGCCATAACCATTATTTGATAAAATTGCACTTGGTGTAGGTAAGAATTTAAATTGTCCAACACTAGCAATGAAATTGCTAAGTGGAACGAGATGGTGAGAAACGTGATGTGGAAATGAAGACTAGCAGGCCAAGCCGGCTCGTACCCGCCAACCACAATCCAAAAGGACCTTGCTTTGTCCGTGAAGTGGATTAATATATATTATATTTCACTTGTAACTAAGTACCCATAGCATTAGTCAAGTCCAGAACTTCTGTTGGACTAGGCGGATCGCAAGTATAGATCTACAGCACGCACGTATAAAAGCAACAAAAAGAAGAACAAAGCTCTCAATTTAGAAAAGAAGCAGATCTAATCCAGTTAAAAAATGTTTGTCCATATTGCAGAATCACAAAGGGCCTACCAAGCACATGAGGGTTAGCTGATATCTTTCTTTCACATGGCTTTCTTTCTTCATTTCATTGGGGTCTTCCTCTTTAACTACGGGGAGAAATCACAACATGGAATACAATCAAGAGTCCTCAAACTCTTTAGCTACACCTTAAGGGTAACTGGGAATCCCAACCCACCTCTTCTTTATTGACCAATTACGATGGACTTCCGCACTGAATACAAATTGATAGTTCTGGTTGCAAGATAACCAAGCACAGACCATGTAGAACAAATCACAATTTTGTGGTCACCAGTCTTGGATCTACCTTCGTAAACTTCGCCACTATTTGTTTTTGGTATGTTTTGCTATGAGATCTGATGCACATATTTTTTCTTAGATCTAGTAGACGTTTTGCAAAGAAATCTGCTTCGTTTAGGTATGGAATATTGTAAAAGATGTCAGGTATGAAAATGTGGTTCACTCGAGCCTAGCGCCTAATCGGAAGAAAGAAAAGGCGGTGGCCAAGGATCGCTAAGGCAGGGATTTTTAACATTCTTGTTACATTATATTCCAAACTAGAAGGAAAACTTTCCCAATCATCCAATTCATTGATCGAATTTTTATGGGTAAATTTATTGTTAATATCAAGAACGAATGTGCTCAATTAAGAAATAATTCATATTAAAATCAGCATCCACGTTGAAAATTGGTAACTGAAACGTGCTACAGTGCAGGGGCCACCGTAATCTCAATTTTGGTACAAACTATACAATGACAGACACTTAAAATGACTAGTTGACAATTTTCCCAATAAATTACTCAAAGATTCCAAATTGCCAACCAAGTCGTGTAATCTTTGTTCTTAAAGAATAAATGTTTTCTAATTCCTCATTAATGACATGAAAAGTAGATGACCGAGGTAACAAGGCCATTCTCCACAATCTACATATCAAGTTCTTCCCTCAATGTTAATGCATATCTCAGTTTCTAATGTCTCTAACTCCATGATGCCTACATGGTCTTATAATTCTCATAATTAAAGAAGAAGAAGAAGAAAGAAATATGAGCAATGTTGACTCATCACTTGTAGTTGATATTTATCTCCTGAAAAAAAATGACTTTTTTGACGATAAAAAGTAATCTTTCATAAATGACCATGATAAATATAAATCGTTTATTTGAAGCCTAACTTAAAGTATAGTCTTTAATATGGTTGTTCTACACCTTACTCTCTAGGACAAGGTTTCCGCAAAATCGGCTAGGTAGGAAGGGGACAAGGTTTCCGCACAATCTGCTAGATTTTGCCATGTGGCAGAAAGATTTTCTTGTATTTCTCAGTTGGGTCCCATTGCAACAGCAAAAGATATTATTAATGGTAAGTGTTTAGTGTGATACTTGAACTAAATGAGAGTTCAAGAGCAGTGGCCAAGCATAGTATGTTAAGTCATGGAGCCAGAAAAAGTTGAACAATATTGTAAAAGTCTACGAGAGGCTTCAATTGTAAGTCTTTCGTATGGTTGATCCACACCTTACTCTCTAGGACAAGGTTTGCGCACGACCGGCCATTTTGCCATGTGGCGTAAAGATTTGCATGTTATTTTTCAGTTTTGTGTCATTGCGACAGTGAAAAATTATTGTGTTAGTTGAACTCGTTGAGAGTTCAAGAGTAGTGGCCAAGCACAGTATGTAATTGATGGAGCTAGCAAAAGTTGATCGAGATCGAAAAGGCTACGAGAGGCTTCAACTGTTATTTAAATTTGATTAGAAAGTCCACAACATACATCTAAACATGTCTCTCAAACTACGACTATAAAAGGAAAAAATGAGTGCTGCATGGTTTTCCAGACAAAGCACTTGTGTTGATTTATATTAATGAGCTCAAAGGCATTTGAGAACTAAGTGTAAGACAAAAGCGAACAAACTGCAATGAGTAATAGGTATGGTTCTGATCAGAAACGTATCACTAAAACACATAACAATTGAACCACTAACGAGCACATATATACGCATACAATCCGAAATTATTAGCTCCATTGGTCCATTTGATGTAACCCAACACGGATACGACCAGAAATAATCACAAAAATTAAGGAAGGGCGTAATTCAATGATTGAAAAACAAAACTAACCATTTTTCAGATTTTTTTGGCTTGAAGCAGTTGGGTCTTCTCCAATTTCAACCTCCCCTCCACTTTCGACGTGTTCGGCTCCGACATCGTCTTCTTCCTCTATCTCTTCCTCGACTTCAATCTCCTCTTCCACTTCGATTTCCTCTTCAATTTCCTCGTACACGATCTCGTATTCGTCATCATCGCCTTCGGAAGTCGATGGTTTCGGTGGAGGAGGCGAGACCACGGCGGGGGATGAGACCATTAGGACTTTACGATGGCACAAAAGACGGCGGCGGCGTACGCGGGTGGCGATATATTGGGGGAGTTGTGAGTGAGTGAATTTGGTGTCAACATCGTGGTGGTGCTTTATGTCCTTTTCATTTTATATATGCAGATATTAAACAAAATACGAAAAATTAACTTAATTTACTAATTTGGTTTTTCTTAAGAAAAAGTTATTAGAACTCAATACTATCGGGGATCACATTTTTGTGGGATCCTTTGTATTAAAATCAACTAGCCTTTTGTGGTGATAGCATATAAAATATATGTTTTAATTGATGGAACTTTGAAAAAAAAATGTAAGGATGAACATTTACAAAATTAAAAAGAAAAAATGATATATAAATTTAACGTAGAATACGATCGAGGATTGGTGTGTTTTTTCGTTGTTAGTCATATAAAAAAATTAGAAATTCAATTGTTGTGCGATCTTTAGTATTAAAATCAACTTTGGTTCTATTAATATGTTTAGATCAACAAATAGTATTGCATGTAGGGTTACATATAATTTCGTAAAATTTTGAAATATTTATATCGCGACGTGCGGAAAAATATAAAGAATTTGGAAATTAAGAATGCCCCACAACAGCGTTGTTATAACTTTTATGACATGATAAATTAGTCATTTTATTTTCCCTTCAAATAGAAAATTCCATGTATTAGTTCGACGAGTCCAATCAATATATTGACATGGGAAAAAATGATTAAAGGATAAGTTTATTAAACAATTGATATGATATGAATTTAATTGTAATTATCATTCAATTATATACTATTTTAGTAATGATGTGGACCAAGTTATGACATATGCTATCGGACAATTAGCCTAAGACAAATAATAGATAATTGGATGAAACCTAGATGTTAACTAATAACATGACTAAATTGAACATATATATCCAACTAAACTATAAGCAAAATTACATGTGTGACTTTGATTATAAAATTAAAACAGAGACTACATATAAAATCATTTGTCGTATAAGAATAAAAAGTATAGCTGAAATAAAAATTATACTTGTTATAACTAATCATGTTAAAATTGAAGAGAACGTGTAACTATCATGTATTACCCTATATCTTGAGGCCCAGTTTGGTAAGTGGGTTATAGTAGGATAGTCATTTTTTATCTTGGGCCAACAGTTTGATTTAGTTGTTTGGTGGCTTAGATGTATTATCTTGCAGGCCCGTGAAATGGCTCGGGCCGAGATTAAAAGCCCGCCGTTCTTGTGTTTTGGCCAGATTGTGTATCTGGCAAAAAGGGTCCGATACACAAACACGGTGCTACAGTGACCCAAGATAGTTTCTTTCTTTTCCATCTTACCCTTGCCTTTGACTTCGATTGCTGCCATTCTTTGAGTGATGCCATTCTTTCCATCTCTCTGACCATGCAAATCTCTCTCTCTATCCGTCGAGGTGGTGGCAACCGGCGGCGGTAGTGGTGGTGTACGGCGGTAGTGGTGGTCGACGACGGTAGTGGTGCCTTTCTTCTCCCCACTTTCTCTCCAGATCTGACGTTGTCACACCACGGCCACCGTGACTCCATGGCCGCCGCCAGTCCAGATCCGACGTCGTCTATCCAGATCCGACACAATTCTTCCGTTCTTGTTCGATGTTGGCTGTGATGTTCTTGTTCTTGTTCGATGTTGGCTGTGATGATTTAAATTAAAATCTGAGCCTCCCTCTGTCTCCCCCTCTCTTCCCCCTTTCTCTTCCTGTTTAAGGCCGCGTACAGGCGGCGTGTGTGTGTGTGTGCGTGTTGTTGCTGCGTGTGTGTGTTCGATTTGGTGGCGATTATGAAAATGGCGGTGGAGGCGGTGGCGGTGGATGGTTGTGAAGGTGGCGGTGAAGGCCTGGCGGTGGACATGGCGGCGGTGGACAGACGGATGGTTGGGAAGGCGGCGGTGGAATGGGGGTGGGGGTGGGAAACCCTAAAGCAATCTTAATTAATGAATTAATGAATTAATTAAATTTTGATTTAGTTAATTTTGTTATTTAAATCATATCATTAATTAATTAATTAATTAATGATTAGTTTAGATAATTTTGCTATTCTATCATATTATTAATTAATGAATTAATTAATTAATTAATTAAATTTAGTCAACAATTTAGTAATTAAATAAAATCAAGATCGATTAGTTCTAATCCTTTCAATTATTTATAAGAATGAAATGTCATTAAAATTAATTTATACTAATCATTAAAATAATTTAGTGTAATTTACA
>JAYDZE010092046.1:0-24482 GCA_034509125.1 Monilaria moniliformis
CTCCTCCTCTCCGCCGCCATATGCAACGGCGAAGACCTCGGCTCCTTCGTCCGGAAGGTCTTCGCCTCCGGCAAGCCGGAAACCCTACTTCTCCACCTCAAGCGCTTTTCTAAATCGAAGGAATCTGAGATCGAGGACGTCTGCCGCGCTCACTACCAGGACTTCATCACCGCCGTCGACGATCTCCGATCTCTCCTCTCCGACGTCGATTCGCTCAAATCGTCGCTCTCCAACTCCAACTCGCAGCTCCAGAACGTTGCCGTTCCGCTCCTCACATCTCTCGATTCGTACGTAGAGGCCAGGAACAAGTGCGGCAACATCACTCTCGCGATCAATTCGCTCAACACGTGCGTCCGGCTGATGGAGCTCTGCTCGCGCGCCAACTCTCATCTAGCGGAGAACAATTTCTACCTGGCGTTGAGGTGTTTGGACTCGATTGAGACGGATTTTCAGGACCAGGTGCCGTCAACTACGCTGAAGAGGATGGTGGAGAAGCAGATCCCGGCGATTAGGGCTCACATAGAGAGACAGGTGAATAAGGAGTTCGGTGATTGGCTTGTGGAGATCCGGACTGTGAGCCGGAATCTAGGTCAGCTCGCCATCGGTCAAGCTTCGGCGGGGCGCCAGAGGGAAGAAGAATTGAGGATGAAGCAGCGGCAAGCTGAGGAGCAGAGTCGGCTTAGCTTGAGAGATTGTGTTTATGCGCTTGAAGAAGAAGAAGAAGAAGACGGTGATGAAATTGATGGGGGAAACGGCGGTAATGGTATTTTAGGATTCGATTTGACGCCATTGTATAAAGCTTATCACATACATCAAACTCTAGGGCTTGGGGATAGGTTTAGGCAGTATTATTTCGAGAACAGGAAGTTGCAGTTGACTTCTGATTTCCAAGTGTCGTCGATGACCCCTTTTCTGGAGTCTCACCAGACGTTTTTTGCTCAAATCGCTGGGTTTTTCATAGTGGAGGATCGGGTTTTGAGGACTGGAGGAGGGCTGATAAAGAAGATGGAAGTGGAGAGTTTGTGGGATACTGCAGTGATGAAGATGTGTTCTGTATTAGAGGATCAGTTTTCTAGGATGCAAACAGCAAATCATTTGTTGTTGATTAAAGATTATGTTAGTTTGCTGGGAGTTACATTGCGTAGGTTTGGGTATCCGATTGATGCTTTGCTTGATGTGCTTAGCAAGCATAGGGATAAATATCACGAGCTACTGCTGTCAGATTGTCGTAAGCAGATGGCCGAGGCTTTGGCTGCTGATAAATTTGAGCAGATGTACATGAAGAAAGAGTATGAGTATTCGATGAATGTTCTTTCCTTTCAGATACAGACTTCAAACATCATGCCTGCATTTCCTTATGTAGCGCCCTTTTCATCTACAGTTCCTGATTGCTGTAGAATAGTGAGGTCTTTCATTGAGGATTCTGTGAGTTTCATGTCCCATGGTGGGCAGCTTGAGTTTTACGATGTGGTGAAGAAGTACTTGGACAGGCTCTTGACTGAGGTATTGGATGGGGCATTGTTGAAAGTCATCAACAATTCAATAGGTGGAGTTACTCAGGCTATGCAGATGGCTGCAAACATGGCAGTGTTTGAACGCGCTTGTGATTTCTTTTTCCGTCATGCTGCGCAGCTCTCGGGCATCCCTTTGAGGATAGCAGAGAGGGGAAAGAGGCAGTTCCCTCTGATCAAAGCCCGTGGTGCGGCTGAGGAGACCCTCTCCGGGCTTCTGAAACAGAAGGTTGATGGGTTCCTAACCTTGATGGAGAATGTGAATTGGGTCGCTGATGAGCCTCCTCAAGGCGGGAATGAATATGCGAATGAGGTGATCATTTTCTTGGAAACCTTGATTTCGACTGCTCAGCAGATCTTGCCAGTGCAGGTGCTGAAGCGGATCATGAAAGATGTTCTCTCTCATATATCAGAGATGATCATTGGGGCTCTACTTGGAGAGTCAGTGAAAAGGTTCAACGTGAATGCTATTATGGGTCTTGATGTTGATGTTAGGTTATTGGAATCATTTGCAGAGAACCAAGCTAATCTTTTGTCTGAGACAGATGCTAGTCAGTTGAAATCAGCACTTATTGAGTCAAGGCAGATGGTGAATCTGCTTCTGAGCAATCACCCAGAGAACTTCTTGAATCCTGTTATTAGAGAGAGAAGTTACAGCGCACTGGACTACAGGAAAGTGGTTACAATCTCTGAGAAATTGAGGGATCAATCGGATCGCTTATTCGGCTCTTTCGGAACGAGAGGGGCAAAGCAGAACCCTAAGAAGAAGTCTCTGGATACGTTGATAAAACGGCTCAAAGATGCTAACTGAAGTCAATCTGCAACTGTATGTTCCATGTACCTTGATGATATCTCGTTTCTTTTAGAGTTTCTTGATTGCCAAGTCTATGCCATAGTTATTGCTGCTTTTGCTTTCTCTTGAAGAATTTGAACCCATTCATGTACGTATAATGTCATTTTTGTTGTATTACATTCTTCAGAAAAACTTGTTAATGAGGATCCCTTTGATTTATGTCCCTGTCTGTTAACATTATTTTGGAGCTTTTGTAGGAAAACTGATAAAATGATTTGCTGAAACCATTTGTATGATGCATTTCTGTCTTAGTTTCTGTATTGTGACGATTATAGACAACCCTACTCTTGACTTCATTGTAATTGTTTTAGACACATTGCAAGCTGTGGTAGATACTTATTTGGTTTGTGTTGGGATTGTTAGAAAGTTAAGAATAGAACTGTGTCGTTCGCTTTAGCTTGCTTAGCATGCCCAGTAATCAGTTTGAATTATTTATTTGCTGTAGGATTTAATCTTATGCTTTGTGTGATCCGTATACGTCCGTTTGGTAGGTTAGACAGGATTTAGCCTTTTATAATATGTTAATCGGTTGAATGGACTCAATCCAATACTTTATTTCGGGACAGTACCGTTTAAGACAAGTCTAAATGATTGTTCTATCTCACTTTTGTCTATAATTGATGCCTATATAATTAACTTCAATTATTGAGACAATAGTGGCTTATTATATGCTACCGAAGCAACTTTCCCTCTGCTTTCTCTATACAATTATTATTACAGTATGAAATGCGATTAATGTTTTGCAATAATATAGTTTGCAAAGAAAAATCGATACTCCAAAAAACTGCCAACACAAGAAATAGGGAAGAGAAGCCATCAGCACGTGTACAGCTCCACCAAAAAATAATCAAAACCTCCCGAAACACCTGTACAATCATAACAATCCCCACCATCTCTCTTCACAAAATTTCACATTTAGAGAGAGAGACAGAGGAGAGAGAGAGACCATCAACCATGGCTTGGAGAATTATCACCATCTATCTCTCAGCAATTCTGCTGTGTGTTTCAGCCCAATATCACCCAAACAAGCCTTCACCCTACGAAGCTCTGCAGCAATACAAGTTTCCAGCGGGGCTCCTACCGGAGGGTGTCACCAGCTACACCCTGAACGAGTCCAGCGGAGAGTTCTCGGCCCGTCTCAATGGCTCGTGCAGCTTCGTGTTGGAGAACTCGTACGAGCTGCGGTACAAGCCAGTGATCAAGGGGTTGATATCTCAAGGCTGGCTTCAGAAGCTGAGCGGTGTGAGCGTCAAAGTGGTCTTGCTGTGGCTTAACATCGTGGAGATCAAGCGCAACGATGAGAGCCTCGAGTTTTCTGTTGGGTTTAAGTCTGCGGATTTTCCGGTTGAGAATTTTGAGGAGTGCCCCCGCTGTGGGTGTGGTTTCGATTGCGGGAGCGGGAATGGACGAGTGGAGGAAACTTGGTCGTCTTCTTGATACTTCCCATGTCATTTTTACTTTTGAATAGTTGTGTGATTTCTTATGGTGAAATCACTCTCTTCCCTTTCTTGTTTTCTTTTTCTGCATGGAGAATAAGAAGCATCAAGACGTG
Source organism: Monilaria moniliformis (assembly GCA_034509125.1). NCBI lineage: Eukaryota > Viridiplantae > Streptophyta > Magnoliopsida > Caryophyllales > Aizoaceae > Monilaria > Monilaria moniliformis. The sequence goes on from JAYDZE010092046.1 coordinate 3,917, forward strand.
CAATTTAGATGTTTTTTGGTAACTGTACTATTAAATTTAAAGATAGTTTCAAAATGAAATATGGACAATTTAGATGTTTGATGCCTTCCGACTCCGACGTGAAACTCTCTCTATGTATCCTAGGGGCTCATTTATTACACATGATAAAGGTGTGATAGTATGACACCCTAATATATATTTTTTTTGCTAATCATAGACTATTGATCAACTAAAGGCTCATGATGTATTATACAAATCTTTTGGAGGTTCATGATGTATTATGTAATACAAATTTTAATGATATTAATAGATAAATATCATTTTAAAATTTAAACTATACCTGTTTTATTTCAAATATTTCAAATTAAATTATATATTTAAATTTCAAACTATGGCTTTGGTATAAAATTTGTCTTGTGTTTATATTTCAGCCAAATCTTAATATAACTCTAGAAATGACGCTGTTTTTTAAATATTAGGGCAAAAAACAACATAGGTTCTATTTTTTTATTTATTCAAAAAACTACGTTATACATCATCAATTAAGGTGGTGGCAAGACTTGCACTTACTTTTCTTACAAACTATCTACATCTAAGAATAGATCGAGATCAAATAAGAATTATCCCTAACATAACATGGGTAAGTGCAGAATTGTAGATCCAATTGATATAATCAACTTGTAGCACTTGGTGGTGGCGCCGCCTAGTCCGGTGAATTTAAGATCAATGTCTCCAATCTGCACGTCTTGACATGGCTTGATTTTGCTGCAGTTAAATATGATGACGTCCCAAGTAGAGCTCGTGCCCTTTACGTTCTGAATCTCCACATTGCTAATCTGGGCACACCATGATTAATTATATATGGAGAAGAAAGAAAAGAAAAAAATGCATATATATTTCGAGGGACAGTATGTTGATCGATGATGATGGGATTTCCCATGGTAGAAGAGCATTTCTTTTGATGATCAATATATTAATCTATGTATGGAAATGACCCTCGCAAAATCAAGTCTTCCTCCAAATCCATGTAACAAAACGCTTTCTGCAAAAAACCTTTTCTCCGTGTAGAAACGGAGATGCTAAAAATGCCAAAATCCAACATGCAACTGATCTTGGTCTTGGCTAAAACCTTCCATCCACGCTCACTTTTTCACCCCCAACTTTGCCGACAGTAGCTTCTGACCCCCGCCGTTTCTCCACACACCGCGAACCGGCACATTTGCATCCGGCCCATTTGACGAAGGTTCACCATCATCTGAATCTGGATCCTGGTCGGAGTTTTTCAAATCCAACGGAGCTTCAACAGTGCCATCGCCAAGACGGGCCCGGATAAACTTGGATGTCTTCTTCCGTTGCTTGCCTTTCCCACCGCCGTTGGATGGATTCTGATTAGTTCCACCACCGGCGTGTAACAATTCCATCTGTGTTTTAGGTTTTGTTAACTCGGCAGGTCCACTTGATTGTGAAGGTGAAGCACCAACTGTAACTGCTGGTTTCCCCCTTGCACTTCGATACCCATCCTTTGACAACACTTCGACCTCTTCCTCCGGGGCTTTGTAGCTCGATTGCAGCGCTCTTACAGTGCTTACTACATTATCAGCTAGATTGTTCTTACCGGAGGCGCTGATGCCAGAATCTACAGACTTGCCTTTGCCTTTGCCTTTGCCTTTGCCCTTTTTGGAGCCGTTAACATCTCTCATGCCGTTATTCCAACCATTTTCTCTTGAAGCCATATGAAGATTGTAAGCATCTGTCAGCTCTTTCTGCTTCCGAGGATCAGGGAGGAGTCCGGCCAACTCAAGAACAAGATGAGACAAACCAAACTGATCTATGTATGTTAGGTATGTCTCGACATCCATTGAGCCTAGGCGGTATTGACCAGAAATGTCTTTGAAAGCGGAGAATTTGTCTTCATCGGATCCTAGAGCAGCACGCATTTTCTCCACCAGAGATTTGTTTGCTGTATGAACATTTCCTGCCGTCCTAACAGATTGGTCATCGGTGGTTGATTTGCGTGACTGGGCTACTACTGAAACTGGAGGAAAATCGGTACTTGAATCAAAAGACTCACGGTCTGAAAGACTAGGGGCCGATGAAGAATGACCTAGCCGATTACTGCTTCCAGAAGCCCTTGATGACAACAGAGAACTGGCAAAGGACGTAGTAGCAGCTGATGGCGGGTGAATCTGAGCAGAAGTTGATTGACTAGATGACACAGATACAATTTCTGGAACTGCTCTGCTCTGTCCCGAACTAGATGCTGATCCAGAAATAGAAGTTACTGGAGGCCACGCACGAGAAGTATTGACTGGCTGTGCAGGTGTACGACTAGCTGCTGGCCAAGCAGGACCTGAGCTCGAGGAGCTAGTCTGTTTGTTATTCTGGCGGCTCTTGACTGGCAGAACCGGTGTACGACTAGTTGCTGGCCAAGCAGGAGCTGAGCTTGAGGAGCTTGCCTGCTTCTTGCTCTGGCGGCGCAAATGAGCAGCCATAGTTCTGTTAGAGGAAGCATCAGTTTGAGAACTCTGTTGGTTACCCCCAGCACCCGCTGCAAGAGGAGGAAATGCAGAGTCTCCCAGCGTTCCACTCATTGAACTTTGAGACACAGCCTGACGGTATCTTGATGGTAGCTCAGGGTCTGTGGTACCTATAGATTCCAGAGGTGAAATAAGTGACTCAACATCAGCACTTTCTCCATTATCATTGCGAGCCCGACTATCTGGTGGTGTAGCATTTGCTGTCTCAAGACTTGCTTGGATGGCCATAGAAAGTTCATCCGCAAGATCCCGCCGAAAGGTACGTGCTCTTCCACGACGATTCTCTTGGTCACTACTTCGTCTATATCGAAAACTGGTAGGTATCTATACAAATTGCAGAGCATGTGGAAACATTATGATGCCATCAATTGGGAAAGTTAATTGGAATCCAAACAGTGGATCCAATGAAAGGGATAGATTGGAAATGAGCAGAAGCAACATTATTCTCCTCACCACACCCCAACCACTCCAGCAGGTCCCCAGAAAACAATTGGCAAAGCAAAAAGGCTTATATGATAAAGCATCTATTCATATGGGTCAAAGTTTGATATATATACCTGAAGAGCAGCACTGCGTTGTGAACGGGACATACGCCCTCCATGCTCCATAGCGTTATGCCTCTGATATATAAAGCATATAAAAGAAAATGGCTCAACTAGAAGAAAATAGTAACTTAATAGTACATCCATTTTCAGTAAGCACGATAATTTACCTTTATTTCAGATTCAGATGTGAAGACAACGAACTTTTTGGCAAGGCAGCTTTCATCCTCACAGAGGAAATGATCTCGACGAAAGTGAATCTGGGAACAATTAAGTCATTTAGAATAGTAAGGTAACTTGATGTAAAACTTTAACATCTATTAGCCAAACAATATTCTACCTCCAAATTATCATAATTCCCGTAGTACTCATACTCTCCTGGATGCTGCCTGCACATAACAAGATATTATCACTTTAATAAATATGTACACCAGACAATATGCTTCATGCTTGCAACTATAAATTAAAGGATTACCTTCGACATATATGACAAGTATAATGTTCAGTCTCCATATGAGTATAAAGCTCATTGTCCCCATAAAATGGCGTCTGGCAAAATTCACAAGGGGGGTGTCCTGAGAAACCACCTCTTTCACTTTCAGTTCCATCCACCTCTGAGTCACCGGTGTTTATATGCTGACTCAGTTGTGATCTTGTATACAACTTTTGCTCACAAATAAAAACCTGAGAATCCAGGAAAATCTATTTTTATCCAGGCGGAACTAAACAAACTAAACTGAGGGGGATAAGGGGAAAAAAGATAATTCTCAGGGCTAGATTATAAAAGTAAAATCAACATGCATATAAAAAAATAACAATATATATATAAGGTCACAGGATTTTTTTAATTTTAGCCCCCCACCCTATACGGATATCCACCTTGCTGCTAATACCCCCTCCTTTTAGATCATTAAATTCATGGTGCAGAAATTAGCTAGCAAACGCACAGAAGGGAGCTGGAATCTCTTAATCAACTATCTCTTCCATATAGAAACAAAGAAGGCAGAGTATTTCAACCAATCTAGCAGCATCATACATAGTCCTAATGCAATAACTCTGTATTTTTACATTGCCAAAACTCTGCGAACGCACCAAAACCATTTGAGCAATTGCTTGTGTGCACAAGATTTATCAAACACATGTGCGACACTGTAATTATAAAATTAATTCAAAAACAAAGGAAAATTTTCCATTATACTGCCCATGGAAACCAAGGTAAACTTTAAAGCTATAGTTCCGGCAGCATCAGACAACGCGGATAAGTCCTATCGACTATCGTCCCACTACTGGAAACACCAATTTTCAAGGGTGACTCTACCAGAGTATTGTGAAAATACTGGTACGGTATATCCTGAATTGTGCAAATAATTATATCCCTCGAGCTATAACAGGGAGTGCAAGTCCCAACTAGTCAGTAGTCCACCATTCTACTCATTAATAGTCCAATGTGACTGTGTGAAACCAAAAACAATCAGCAACATACATTTTGGCAAATAGACTAATAATCAGACAATCCTCTCAACTCACAAAATAATTTTAAGAAGTGTTTCTTAGACTATCACGCTTCCACCAAACAATCCATTATGGTATTTTAGAAATTTCCAAAAGTCTAAAAGTCAAATTCTATGCCTACTCCACCCCACCCCAATAAACAAAATAAATATAGTAAAAGATGAAATGCCTCCATCCTAATATAAATATTTTACCTAGTGAACAATAAAAGCTTAAAAGAATGGAAGGAAGATCATGAGATATATTGCACCTTTCTTCCCTCCAAGCATAAGCTGCACATGAGCAGCCTATGCTTGTGAAACAAATGACCCTTCAGCTGATCGATGTTCCTAAACTTGGCTCTTCTCCTGGATCCATCATCCTGCTGGTCCTCCTTATCACATTCACCACAAGAAAGCTTGCACATGGCCTTTATCATCTTGTAATGATCCGAATCATCGAAAAAGCCCTGTGTATCGTCATGATACCAGTACTGTCCCATCTTACCCTCCCTCCTTTCGGGGGGAAACAATGTGAAGTCGCTGATTGTCTTTGTATAGTCCCCCAAAGCCTGAGCCAGATACAGCAAGTTTGATTAAGACACATTGTCAATGCAACAGTAATTTTTCAGTAATTCAATATACAAACTAGTTCGTAGATCATAGATGCGAATCCGAAATCATATATGGCTAATAATTTTACATCCTCTAATATAGGGCGATCAGCTAAAGTGCACCTAAGTCCAATCAAACTTCGCACTGAAGCTCCAAATTCACAAAATCAAACAGTTAATCATGAGTTTAGAGAAGAGGATAACCTTGGTGACGAAAACGACATCGTTCTCCGTCTTGCAAATACAGCAGCTACGGTCATTGCAGATAAATCGGAGGCGAGCGACGCAGGTGGAGCAAACATCCTTGTGGCCACAAGCACCGTATGCCACCCACTCCAAGCTTTCCGCACAAACCGCGCAGCTATCGTCCATCTCAACTATCAAATTCGTCGATGAGGAAACAAATCTAGGGTTTCTGGACCGAAATTTCACAAATCAGATGAGGAATTGGGGTGTCGGCGATGATAATCCGTGCCCGAATCGATTATATAATACGCAACTGCAATTTGTATTTTGTATGAATCTTTCTAGGGTTTCAGATGTGATTATCTGTGAATTTGAGGGGGCAGAGAGAGAGAGTTTTCAATCTACCACCAAAACGTTTCTGTACTGAAAAAGATAAAAGTAGAAATTGAAAATGAAAAAAGAATATCGTATAGTATTTCCACCAAAAAAAAATTTAGTTGATCTCTATATTTAAGTCATCAAGGTATAGAATTAGAAATTATATAGTGTTCTATATTACTGATATTATTATTTAGATATTATTATATTTTGAATTAGATATATTATTAGATTTTGATAAATCTTTACACTCTGTTATTAGATTATAGTATCAAAGTATTGGAGAAAAATAAATTGTAGGTTGTAGCATAAGAAGTTATGTGCAAGGGAAGTCCTATGTTGTGTCATGTGTGATTAATCAATGGGGCGTATTAATGTATGCACGCCGGTCAAACCCGGCCAAAATTCAGGTCTAATCCGGTCTGATTTGATTTTTTTTGAAATTGATGGATAAGCGACCGGTAGCGATGCTCTCACAGAGTCCAATCGTAGAAAGCAATAAATGGTGACGAAAATAATTCAATAACAAGGTAATCAAAGTGGAGGAAAATGTGATGGTGGTGGAGGGGATGTGATTTAAATTTCATTTACAACATATATAGTGAGATATGAATATGAGATGTCTAAAGTGGAAATGTTTGTAATAGGATGCGTATGGAATGGTGTCAGCAATCAACATCCTTGTTTCATCAAACAAGTGACTATGTGCGTTCAGGTGGTGTTTAATTACTTGAGATTAAATTGAAACAAGATTATCTAAAATTTAGTTAGTCCGAGATTAATTTTGTCATAAATGAGGAAACAAGATTAATCATAGATGACACTATCTCGAAACTAAATTTTGGGCCAAGTTAATCAAACCAAACGGCATATTATGAGACTAAACATGTCTAGGCCATCAAACTGAATGCCCAAGCTATCCATAAACATAAGCATGGTGAGCAAGAAAGGGTTATAGGTAGCAGAAAGCAAGTCTTGGTTCAGTAAGATAGCGCGAGCAATTGTAGTTGGACTTGTCTACCGGTAGATGATGAGTCAATACGTCTCTCCTAAGTTTGTCCTATGCAATAATGCTATCTTATTACATACTACGTGGAGTTCAAACAAAACAATCGTTGAGTTGAACGAAAATTAAAATAAGAAAAAAAGTATGCTACAGAATAAAACTATATATTGGTAACACAAAATGCAGGTATGAAATGGAAAATCACATAATCTATAGGTCTCTTTCTCCTTCCTCTACATTAGCATTTTTGGACTTTATGTTCCAGTTTAAAAATTTATGAAATTGACCAGAAGTCAACGAAAAAATATGATTTAAATGACAATTATTCATAAAATTAACATAACAATAGTAAGACACATATGACACTAAAAAGTGGCATATTAATTAGTACCATCACTATTAATAGGCACAAAAATATTTTTAATAATAGTGTTTTATATTAATGTGGATTGTTAATAATTTATTTAATATGCAATATTTTCTCAATTATTTTATAGATCAAAATTTCGGTGAAATTGGTTGTTACGTATCAGCCGAAATTCAACGAAAAATTATAATTTAAATAACGATTATTCCTTAATTTTAATCTTTTAATTAACGACGAGATTTGAAAGCATACAAACTTGAAATTGAAGAGAAAAAAATTTAAAAACTTTCAAAAATCACATTTGATCCATAAGGGTTCAACAAACTTCCCCTCCAAAACATCTCTATTTCCCTCGACGAGACTCAGTCGGGATAGGTCGAGCTTGTCGCACAAGACTTTGGGGTGCCACACTGGCACCCCGTTCTCGTACGCATTCCACGTCAGCCTTTGCAAGCCGGTCCCATCCAACCTCACCACGTACAAGTCCCCGTACGGCTGGAACTGGTTCGGCAGCGCCACTGGCTCTGCCGTCACTCCGCCCAAGTTCGCCGTGAACAGCAGCCACTCCATGTCGGCGCTGAAGCACACGTGGTTCAGCCTCTCTCTCTCTTCTTCATATCCGGCCACCACAACTCTCCGAAGCTCCGATCCATCCGCCCTAATTAGGTATATTCCGAACACGCTCGGATCGTCAGGACGATGGCGATTCGAGGAGAATGCGATCAACTTCCCGTCCGGCGACCAGCTCGGCATCGTGTCGATCCACGCGCCGGCGGTTAGTCGGCGGATTCCGGCACCGGCGAATTCGCCGGCGTCGGCGTCGATGATGTAGAGGTTTTTGTGACCATCGCGGCCCGATCGGAACACAACGGATTTTCCGTCGGGGGAGCAGGATGGGAAGGCGTTGTTGCCGGTGCCTTCTCCGGTGAGAATTTTGATATCGGCGGCGATATCGTCGCGGTCGTTTGATAGATCTGATGGATCGAATGTGACTCGAGCGATCTGCACATTCGCTTCAACGGATTGAAAAACTGGCCCAATTGATACGAAGATCACGTTTTTATCGGCGGGGCTCCAGCAATTGGAGAAGGTGGTTCGATTTTCGAACAAATTCCAACGCTTTGAGCCGTCGGATCTGATGATTCTGAGGCCGGAGTTCTGATCGAAATCACCGTTGAGTGCGATGAAATCGCCGGAAGGGGAGAAGGTCGGGAAAGAGCCGTTGAGCCTGAGCATTCGGAGGCCTGATACTGGACTAGAAACTGGATCTAGATGTGGAATCGTGGTGGTTCCGGCGGCGCCGCCACCTCTGAAGCGGTGATAGCCGAGAAATGAACCTCCCGGCGACACAAAGGGATTGTAATGGTGGAAGTGAGGGTTTATCAGCTCGGTTACAGGATAGAATTTCTGTAATTCTGTATCGAAAATCTCAATGTGGCGATGACTTTTACCCTTCCGCCTCGTCGCGACGGCGATTTTCGCGCTATTCGGCACTGCGGCGGGGGTGAAGCAGTGGATGCCCGGCGGCGTGACGCGGCGCGGCGCGGCGGAGGATGCGAAATCACGAGTGAACTCAGGAGGCAAGTCAGCTCGGAAAATGCTCCACCATCCATCGTCGGATTGGCGGTGGAAATACAGCGTCGAATCGCCGCACCACGTCGGCCAGCCGCCGTGATCGCATACTCGAACGCGCCTTGCCGTATCGGATTCACTAAAAGCAACAATTTCCGTACGAAGATCGTGGAACTCGCCGCCCCATCGTCTATCTCCATAAGAGGCGACGGCGATTAGCTTCCCCGACGGAGAGACGGCGGGGCTGAAATCGACGGAGCCGTAAGGCGTCAATCGTGCGGTTCTTTTATCATCGAGGCCGGCGGAGTAGAGAGCGCACCAGCTCGTGAACGGCTTCTCGGGGCGTTCGTGGGCGGAGATGAAGTAGAGGCGGCTTTTATTGACGGCGGGGCGATCGTGGAAGAGGCTGTCCGCGGCGGAGTGGAGAAGGTCGGGATAAGCGTCGGCGCCGCGGCGGTTGAGGAATATCTGAGCGGAGCCTGTTCTCTCGGAGATGTAAACGATGGTGTTGTCGTCGTCATCGAGGAAGTGGCCGTTGAAGTTGATGGATGCACCGTCGGTGAGGCGGCGCTCGGAGAAACTGGTGGAGTCGTTGAGTTGAACGGAGAAAATATCGAACCCGTAATTAGGGCGGCCGACGGTGGAGAAAACTATGGTACCAGTTGGCGACATGTTTTGCAGTAGAAATAATCGGAACGATGAGAGATAAGAGTGAGAGGAAAAGCTCAGCGTAAGTGTGATAGATGGATGAGTATCAACCGATAAATGAGTAGAAAATCGATGGCACGTTTATCTTTTTTCGGATAACAATTAATTAAAAAATTAATTATTGTTATATTAAGCCTACCACCTCATAAGATTCTTCTTATAAAACCCATTTTTCCCTTTTGTCGCGTTTACGAGAAACGTCTTACCAATTAAGCTGTGCTTTGTCGTAATTTTAATAGCCGACTAGTGCAATCTCACAACGACCAACGCATCACATTCATGCAAATTTGAAATTATATTCGTCTTGATCATCTCTTCTCTGCAATCTTTCTCGTGAAGCTGTCTTGTCTTGATTAATTACTATGACAATGTTTTTTGGTTGGAAACGTCTTACCAATTAAATTGTTGAAAACCACTGCTGACAGCAACCTCTGTTCAGTCCCATCAACGATCTAAAATATCTGAAACTGCAACAACTATGTATTTGGCAGTTAGTAGTTACCGAATCTCCTAGACAAAATTGAGGCTAAAAAATACACAACAAATGAGCCAGTGAAAGAACATAGATGGAATAGGCCGACTATGCAGTCGAACACCAAAGCCATGTATAGATACTCTACTTGGCCATCAAGACGCGGTTCTCAGGAGAAATGGTGACGGGGACATACTTCACAAGCTCGCATTTTAGACCTTGCGCCTTCGCCCACATAAGTCTTGCAGCATCAATGATATCCTTGCACATGTAGCCCAGCACTGCTCGATCAATGGCCTGCATATTTTTCACTATATCTTCGACTTTGCATGATTCTGAGTCGAGCAAGAACTCTTTCTTTTCAGTCCTGGATCATGTTAAACAGGAAAATTGCATCATGAGCAGCACATCATACATTATACCTAAAACGGATGAAAAATGGTAAGGCCATTACATGATCTCAAGTTGAGTAGAGAAATCTATGACAGGAAAATCCGAGCCATGATCTGCATCAACGGCCCAGCTGGTAAACCATGTAATCGCGTGAAAATCATCCTTGGTGAAGCCCATATCAGATATGTATTTCTTACCTGCACGAGTAAATCGCTCAGAAATTTGATTTGTTTACAGAAAAAACAAATTATTTGTTTTGATGATTACTGATGTAGCTTTTCCACTGGCAAAGATGATGGCAACATGTAGCAATAGCTAAGCCTCTTAGGTAACTTGCTTGGGACTCAACAGCTTCGCTTTCATCAGAATGTTGGCGAATGCAACATCTTAAGGTCATATCTGTAACAGAGTTGTGTGCATGTTATAGGCAAATCTCTAATGCAATCACACGGTTGCCAGATTTTCAATTACCTGTTGCAGGCCCACAAAGATGTTTGCCGATCGCAATGTAGCCAACTCCTTTTAATGATTCTACGCCATTCAAATCCAGATCCTCGACTGCAAGTACAGATGTTAAGAAGATCAAATCGAGTTTGGAAAAAGAAAAACCAACTAAATCTTGGCAGAGGAATCATAAACTGTGATATTCTTAGCCACATGATATACGTTTCTTAGAATCAACAGAAATCTGTAGAGCATCAGCGTAGATGATTAGTCTCGACCTCTCATATTTCAGACAAAATGGCATATGTGCCTACCACACTCCTCAGGGAACACTATTCTACATCTTAATCAAAGTACTTCACATCTATATTAAACAATATTTATCTCACAGAGATGATATAAGTAACGGAAAAGCATAGTCCACACCAAAGAATAAATAAGCCACTTTTACTTCACAGCTAGGTACTTCCCAGTCGAATGCTGAGCTGGATTTAAACTTTCATGCTTAACAATTTCAGAGAGTGTGCGTCATAAAAAGTGGCTTGTTTCCAAAATTAAGAACTAGTGGCTCTAAACCCTTAACCCTCTTATGATTGAACCAAACAAGCTATCAACCACAGGCTTGACTGGTAAAACTAATTTCTTTACCATATGATGATCTTGTTCTCAAGTGGTCATGAAGCTATAAACCCATGCTCCTATGTGATGATATGACGGCTAGTGAATTTGACACAATGCTAGAATGCATGGCAAAAAATCACTGCAAAAGTTGTGCATGCCAATTCTTCCATTGGCGAACAGGGCTCTTCGATGGAAGTGTAACTATGTTGTGAATCTAATTCAATGCTGTGGTGGCAGATTTTACATTAAAGGTTACTCGGCAACTTAATCAGAACACATTAACAATGGAAACTCAACACCGGTCTAGAGCTCAAATTTCTCGAGTTCACTGTCTAATCCAGATTCTTCCTCACCTTACGTCCTCAAATTCTCTCATCCATTTCTCGAGTTAAATTTGTAGTGGCACTACAACCAAAAGTTATAACTAGACAAACATGTGATTTAGCAATCAAAGCTACATAATTTTACATTATCATCTTGATTTAGTCTCTGCAGTGACTTGCAGATGTGAACAGTTAGCACTAATGAGACGAAGACCTTCTTACTCAAAATGTCTGGTAATTACAAATGAGACAAAATGTTTAGAGAAAAACACTGTATTCTGCATAATCAAGAGCTAAGTTAATCAAGTGAGTTGCCCGCAAAAATATATTTTCAGGTCAAAATTTATAGAATGACTTCAAGCAGAAAGCTCCTAAAATACATGTCCATTTGTCCACACAGCATAAAAAAAGAAAAGAACCAAAGCATTAGGAAGAAGATTTGGAGAACATACTGTCAATTCTCAACCTCTCTAACACTAAGCTTTCTTTCTGTCGCAAACTCCGATCAGCCTGAGGAGTAACACCAAGAATGTAAACAAATTAGAACCATAAATACAACTGAAGCACAAAGACATCATTACACCTAAATTTCTGATGCAAAGTAAAAGTCTGTTCAAACAAAGGAAGCACAAAAATGGTTTACATAGACACTAACTTTCAACTTATACGACCTCCGTTCCACCAACAACACCTTCTTGATCCCATAACAATCCGCAAGAACCTGTGTCAAATACCCCCTTCCAGCACCAAACTCGACCACAGCAGGAACATCACTATCCCTGTCCCTCTCAAACTCTTTATTACAATCCTTCTCCTCACTTATTTCACCAGAAATCGAGAGAGTTTCCTTCAACACCCCAAAATTTTCTAAATTCCCAAGAATTGATGCCTGTTGCAACACATGTTTCTCCTTATAAGGGAGTTTCCTGAAACCAATAAACACTCAATAAATCAAACTCAACTAAAACTGCTTATTTACACACATGATATATAAAGATGAAAGGGTTAATAATAGTTTATAGCCTAGACTTTAAGCGAATTTCAATTTGTACTTCAACTTCAATTTATTTTTTACATGTCCTAAACTTTGAGAAATTGTTTAAATATAGCCCGTTTGAAAATCAGCAACGACAATGTAATGTTTGCCATCAACTTTTGGTCATTTTAGAACAAGCTGCATTTGATTGATGCCTGAGCTTTCTTTGCTCTTTTCTGACAAAATTTGTGAAATCACTCAATTTTATGTCAAAACTTCATCTTGACATGGTCAACAAAGCCCAAACATTAATCAGATCTTGTTCTAAAACAACCGAATATTGGCTGCAAACATGACACTTGACACTATTGTTGCCCCTAATTTTAAGCTGTCCATAATTGAACAATTTGTCAAAGTTCATGACATACAAAAAATAAATCTACAAACTGAAATATGCTGAAAGTTCATGTTATAAACTATAATTAACCCAAGATAAAAGATTTCTTAGTACTTGTCAACTTCTCTATTAGTCCAAATGCTACAAGCTTCAGGAATCCTGTAAGAATCAGGAATGGTGCTGCATACTGATGCATGTACGGACTTGATTTTAGCAATCAAGTCCAAAAAATAGGGCACACCCATTGAATAGACGGCATTCCTTTTCATCTCCGATGTAAGACTAGAATCAGATTTCGATTTCTCTCCTTCTCGATCATCATCTTCTGTTCCAGCATTAATCCCCTTTCGATAGAAGGGTTGGCGAGAGAGGGACTGTGTTTGTTTCAGCAATGGGCATCGATTTAAGTGACTCTCGAGATTTTCCTCAAGCACGGAGCTAGCAAATGAGCATAGACATCACAAACATAAATAAAATTGATTGATTAACACTAGCAGATTACAAGAGGTGAGAAGGGGATTACTGAGAAGGATCGATGGGGCACGGAACCCACTGTGCATCGGATCTCTGCGTGTGGTTCCCGCAGAATCTGGACAATTCAAATTAGGAATTCATCAGCATTGCATATTCGAATCGGGGATAAAGGTGTCCCTTGTGCGAATGAGAGAAAGAGAGAAAGGTTACGGAGAATCAAGGAGAGGGGAATTAGCACAAAATCTCCTCTTCTTGGGAAGCCAGAATTTGCAGTGTGTTGCCATTTTTGCCCTATGCTTTGCCTTAAACCCTACAGATTTAACTGATTTTCCAAGTTAGCGAGAGAGAGAGGCTTTTCTATATCGTTTTTGGTTTCGGTTGTCACTTGTTGGTTGTCCACTTAGGAGGATTAAATTTGTACGATATTCTTACTTTATTTTGAAATAGCTAATAATGTAAAACTAGTCTTATATGAAATCATCTCACGACTAAAATTGGACCAAACTCATTCAACCGAACAACATATCATTATATATTTTTTTTTCTTTCAAAAGATGATCAATAATGGTTTTTCATTAACTCATGTGGTGACTCGAACTTCGACCTACTGGTTGAAGGAGAAATTTGTTACCAACTAAACTGCGCTTTATCGTCAACATATTATCATATTAAATTATGTACCAAAGCGAACACATTCTTCAAAAATCCTCTAGTGGAGTTTATTGGTTATATTTTATTTTATTGTCATCTAATAAAAAAAATTGAATTAGGTACATGGACAATAACTTGTAGATTAGTACTTTCTCTGTTCACAATTTTTTTTCGATACTTTCGTTTTTAGTTTGAATATAAGACACAAAATTGATCCGAATTTGACCTCATTACCAAAATTGGATTCATTTAAAAGTTTAATATTTTTCAAATTGGTGTACGAAATTAAAATTTAGTCAAAAGTCTAATAATTTACAAGCTATTATCCTTTAATAATAATTATAAACAAAATAATATAAATTATCTTTTAATTAACATAATATCAATTCAGCCCAACATAACTAACAGGCCCGGAACTACAAAGCCCACCCAAGTTGCGTGACCCAACAACCAAAAAATCCCCCTTTGCCCACAAAACCCTAATATATAAAATCAGCGCCTCCCCCAATTACCCCCCGCATTCTCAATTCATCCCCACCCAAACCCTAGGCCAATCGCGAAGATGCAAATCTTCGTCAAAACCCTAACGGGTAAGACCATCACCTTGGAGGTCGAATCCTCCGACACAATCGACAATGTCAAGGCTAAAATCCAGGACAAGGAGGGCATCCCGCCGGACCAGCAGCGCCTCATCTTCGCCGGAAAGCAGCTCGAGGACGGCCGCACCCTAGCCGACTACAATATCCAGAAGGAGTCCACGCTCCACCTGGTGCTCCGCCTCCGCGGTGGCGCGAAGAAGCGCAAGAAGAAGACCTACACCAAGCCGAAGAAGATCAAGCACAAGAAGAAGAAGGTGAAGCTCGCCGTGCTCCAGTTCTACAAGGTGGATGACTCCGGGAAGGTGCAGAGGCTGAGGAAGGAGTGCCCCAACGCCGAGTGCGGCGCAGGAACTTTCATGGCGAATCACTTTGATAGGCACTACTGCGGTAAGTGTGGATTGACCTATGTCTACAATAAGACCGGCGGTGATTGAGCGTGTTCTTTGCTGCTTCGGTCTCAGTGAGAGGTCTTTTATATGTTGAATCGTCGTTTCTTAACGGTGTTTTTTCTATAATTTTGACAGTTTAAATCTAGTTTCCTGGTATTTTGGATTTTGGTTTAAGTATTGTTCTCATACTAAAATTTGAAGTTTCTGAATTTAGTTTACTGCCAATTCTGCTTTTTCTTTCAGTTTTTTGCATCACTGTTTTGTGTAGGTTTAGTAATTGATTTGTTGAATTCAACTGCTGTGAAAATCTGTTGAGCTTATTGGGCAGTCATTAGTTCTATAATTGGGTGTCGTTTCGATTGCTAGAAACGGATATATTGATTCAAACTCAAAATTTTTGCCTATTGATCGGTTTTGACTGATATTAGAGAAGCAAACAAGAATAACAATGCGAAATGGATAAAGCATATCTTCTCACATAAATATTGATATTTCTGTTGTACATTAATACATTTATACTTGCATCGATTTCCAATTGTCAAAATCTAGGGAACCCTAAATCTCTTTCTTCTCCGGAAACCTGCAAATCGACATTGTGTGTTCAGAAATTTTGATATTGAAGATCACATTCCTTGGGCTGTGTGTGAATGGTTTATGATCATAAAATAATAGATATGGATATTCATCTCTGATTTAACCTCACAAATGCACTGGGAAACCATGTTGAGAAGGCTTTATGTTTTGCTTTTGTAAGCAATACATACAATCCATAGAAGGGGATGTGAACCAACGCCAGAGCCAGATACCTAAGAATCGAAAATATGTTATATAGTTGCAAGTTGCAAGTGTTGTTGAGTTTGATAATGTTTCTTACCATAGAGGTGCCCATGGTGTTGAAAGATCAAGAAAAGGATATGGCCACCTGCACCCCTCAAACAAATTTAAAGTAAATCACACTTATGATGTGAAACAGTATGCTAATTCATATCTATTATATTTGTGCAATTACCATTTGACGCAACAAGCATGGATAGTCCATTGAAAGACGACGTAGGAGCAGCTCCATAGAACAAAGTAGATGAAGCCAAACCAAGTAAATGACTGGAAATGGGATATGTTTGAGTAGACAAACTCTTGTTGATTCAAGAAAAGAGATGGGATTAGGAAAAACTTACCATGCGATTTAGAGCAGATTCAAGAATGAGAAAGACAGCATTTACAGAATGCATGCACCCGATCAACTGCAACGTGTAATCAAATAGATTGTCAAATAAATGAGAAATGATTCATTTTGTGCATAGGGTTAGGATTGTGGAAAGGCAGATGATGCTCACAAAAGTGAGCTGAAAGTTTTCGCCCGTCATGAATGGAAGCAAGAGGCACCAAAACACGATGTCGGTGAGCATGATGGCTCCTGCAGATGTCTGTTTAATCACATTTTGCCCAGTGTTATGTTAATAACCATAGAAACAAGATACTAAAGGTTATGTGGAAGCCATCTCAAGATAAACAAACAAGCAGTTCAGCCATTACAGATAGCAGTTACAGAACTTTAATTATCATGAATAGGAATAACAGAGAGTCTATAATTTGCAATGCTTATGCAGAGAATCCTCATCTTTGCAATCATGCCAAATGAGACAACCTCGAATTTGAGCCAAAGGCCGTGGATAATTCTCTAACCTAAGCCTAAATTTGAGAACGGATAACTATTTTCTACATCATCAAATTCTAGCTTGTGGAGAATTATATATGTCATCAAATTGTGGTTGATTTGAACATGGTTAAGACTTAAGTGTTCATCAACATCTCTGTGTTTACTAGTTAGGCGCTAATATACCTATAAATTAGAAGCAAAAACCATGGGATATGGATTAGGCTAACCTGATAGATGATTTGCAATAGGTGTTCTAGAAATCCAAGCTTCTCATCAGCTCCGAAATTTGATTCCTTCTCCCCAGTCTGAATGGGTTTCCTACATCCTCGAATCGAGACTACAGTAGCAATCTGCAACAGAGCAAGCTCAAACACTAGAATTCAAATTCGACACTGCAGAATTTCAAATTACACACTAAAATTGCAATCAGAGAGGGTGAATTAACGATGTACGAACCCCAAAGTATACTACCACTAGGGCAGACGTCCACCTGGATAACAATCACACAAATTCGAGTTAGCTCTAGACTTCTACTGTGCGTGTGTGTGTGAGGGGGGGGAGAGAGAGAGAGAGAGAGTTACTGAGTGTAGAAAAAGAAGACGAAGAATCCAAAGGCAGCAACAGTCTCGTAGAGCAAGTAAGCCATGGCAATAAAGGCGAAGGCGCGGTAGAAGAGGAGCCATCGAGGATGGAGATTCCGCCAGCAGGGAGACCAGAGATCCACCGGCTTCAGCGGATCGCTTCCGCCGCCTCTCCTGCGGAGGATTCTGACGGCGACCGCCGTAGGGAGCACGCATATAAGCGCGGAAAGCAGTACCTGCCACTGTAACCAGTATCTGACTCCCTCCGCCGCTCCTTTGGCGCCGGAATTCTCCATTTCAATTTCAATTTTTCGATCGCTGCCGCTGAAATCAAGCGTGGATCGGCGGAGCAGAGTAGTGGAGTAGTTGTGGAATTATATGGAAGATGGGGACGGAATTGGGTATAATACATGTGAACATATTTACGTGCAGGAAGAAAAATAGTGACTTGGAATTTGCCATTTGGCACGTAGCAATTAGTATGATGGTTGTAGTTAAGTAGTCGTAATCTTATGGGATTGTTTGATTGAGTGTGTTAGGGCAAGATTAGCTTATTAGTTTTGGTTCAATAATGCAACGCAGTTGTTTGGTAGACATGACTAACTAAAAGCAAGTCCGCATTTATTTTCGAAGGTTTGTCATTACAATGTTAAAATTTACTATTAAACCTATCTTATTAATCTAATCCCAACCACCAGTTTATTTTAACTCAAATTCAACATTAATTCTATTTTTTCCTTTTCCCCACCTCTATTTCTCTCTCCCGTCTCTTTCTTTCTCTACCTCTTACTGTTTTCCTCGCTACTGCCACATGCGTCGCCTCGCACCATCGCCGCCCTCGCCTCGCTTCTCTCTCTCTATCTATCTATCTTGATGCAACACTCTCTTATCCTCTTCTCTCTGCATCTTTGTTTGAAATGTGACGGCGATGAAATGCTACCGCTGCCTTCACCCTGCGCCACCGCCTCTCTTGTCCTGCACCACTCTCTCTCTTCCACCCCCTCTCTTTGCACCTTCATCTGAAACCTTTTCTATTCCTCAACTTTGGTGATTTTTCTTAAATTCGAAAGGCGGTGGCAGGTGGTGAATTAATCTATTCTGCCAAACACTTAGTCTTATATATCAAACAACAACATATAAAACTAATATTAACTTAATCTTCATATTTATCTATTAGACCCATAATAATTTAATCTTTTTAGAGGATGAAGATATATAGATAAAAAATACTATATTAATTGGTAAAGATATCAACTTTCATAATGTTTGTGGAAAAATATTTACTTCTATAAAAAGAATATTGAGAATCTACCCAAATTCAAATAAATGACTAATGTGTTCTTAAGGAGTGTTTATTTTAAGTGATACGATATATTAATAAAATATGTAATAATTATTCAAAATATAAGATGGTCAAATAGATTTAAAATTAATCAATTCATTAAAATAAATAATATATTGAAAATTTTTGATACAATTTAAATATTTTGATTGATAGCAAAATATCTGATGATGAACCATAAACTGTAATAGGTCATAGATTAATTGTTAGGGAGCTAAATCATTTTGACTTCCAAGACCCTAAACATACAGTAAGTATTAAAGTATCAAAGAATGACTTGAAAAAACATCAAGAATTAGAGAAGACAATAAACAACAGAACATGTGAATGAATCACTTAACACGCCTATAAAAAAAGAAAATATTTGCAACGATCCACTCTTAGTCACCATTTTCTCTCATTCATGCAGGTATCATTCAAGCTCTTCTTAAAATAAATTGTTGTGTGCGCCCATGATTATCACTATATACCAGACAACGTAAAATAGAATACCAAATCAAATAATATTTCAGACGAAAAGAGTACTTAGATACCAATTAAATTGCAGATTTTAAATATTCGAAGATATTCGCAATAATTAAAAAAAAAACATATAATTTGGGTGGAGCCGAGGCGTTGACCTTATAGTTCATTGAATTAGAGCTCAATTCAAAATCACAAAACATGCGTATTACCAGGGAAAAAGCACATGCATCATCGTAAGTCGTAACCCCTAAATTCCATAATAGGAAAACATAAAAATAGAAATTAAAAAAAGAAAACGGCACACCAAATTTCCAAGGGTGTTGGTCTGACTGGTAACTGGATGAGGCCAAACGTCCGAGTCTCGATCAAAACGAGCCAGAAGAGTAACTGTTGTTCACCGCCGCAAAGCCGCCGTCAACGGCCATATTCTGGCCGCTGACGTAGGCCGACTCGTCCGATGCCAGGAACAGCGCGGCCTCCGCGATGTGCCTGGCCTTGAGCACGATCCCCTTGAGGTTTGCCGCCGTGCAGCTGTTGGCCTCGATCTCCCCCGGCGCCGCCCCGTAGGCGTCGCACACCATCGGCGTCGCCACCCCGAACGGCGAGATGCAGTTCACCCTGATCCCGTGCCGCCCTAGCTCCCCGCACGCCGACCTCGCCAGCCCCACCACCGCGCTCTTCGCCGCCGAGTACGCGTGGGGCCCGCTCCCGCCCACGCACGCCGCCACGCTGGCGGTGCAGATGATCGACCCCCTCACGCGCCGCTCCACCATCGACCGCGCCGCGTGCTTGATCGTGGCGGCGACGCCGCGCACGTTCGTGGCCATGACGTTGTCGATCGCGTCGATGTTGAGATCTAGGATGCTCGCGATCGGGCCTAGGGTTCCGGCGTTGCTGAAGAGGATGTCGAGGCCACCGTACTTCTCGACGGCGTAGCTCACGGCGGCCGCCACCTGCGCCTCGTCCCGGACGTCGCAGCGGCAGTAGCTCACCTTTTCGGAGTTCATGGAGGCGATGACTTTCGAGGCCAGCTCGTCTTGGATGTCGGCGACCACCACGGCGGCGCCGTGCTCGACGAAGAGCCGGGCTGCCTCCGCGCCGATGCCGCTGGCGGCGCCGGTGATGAGCGCGACTTTCCCCTCCAACCTAGTTGAGATGAAAATTTCAAATTAGGGTTATGCATGGTGACCAAGAAATTGAAGTTTGCTAATTACCTTTGCTTTGACATTGTGGGAAATGAGTGACAAGTTAATGGAGATTTGTTTTTGCAGAAAATAAGCTTCTTGGATCTGCTGCTTTAGTCTTATAAAAAGATGAACGAATGAATGAAATGACTTTTAGTAGGTTTCACAGCTCGAGAAAATTAATGCCAACTTTCTATATATAACAGTCGATTAATACTG
>JAYDZE010092157.1:0-43010 GCA_034509125.1 Monilaria moniliformis
ATCGTGTCACTGACCCATTAATTTCGTGCGGATTCGTGTCGTGTTTTCGTGTCGTGCTGAAAATTGCCAGCCCTACACACAACCATACTTACACACATTGGATGATTTGAACCCCAAGATACTGGTTGGAGAGGAATTATATCAACTAAGTTGTGCTTCATGCAACAAGGTGATGAATCCACCATAGATCTTCCTGATCTAAGGGCTGAAAATAGTTCACAGTTTATATTCTAGAAGTTGTCTTTATTTTAGCCGCGAAATATTTGCCACAATTTTCTTTTTAGCCCATCCACAAAAATTTGCCACATCCACCACACATTATTTTAGCATACAGACATCTTCAATGTTGTAATTTTTTATGGAGGGAAGGAAGGGAGTAATAAACACCTTGAACATTATTTTAGTATATTCATCTTTGGAATAATAACTTCTTCCCAAAATTGTCGTTATATTTTAACATTGGACTAATAACTTCTTTCCAAAATTATTGTTATGTTTCATCATTGTAATTAATAACTTCTTTCCAAAATTGTCGTTATGTATGTCTGAACATCTGGTCAAATATCGGCTTGTAAACACATATTTATTATATTAAAAAAACTTCATGAATACCATAAGAGTTACTAAATTTTATCAAATTCAACACCTTTTTCTAGGTTACAAATTTATTTTTTGAAATTCAATTAGGCTCTTTACATGGTTTTATTAGGAAAAACTCACTGTTATGTCGTGAGGATAGAAATAGGGTGAGCAAAATATCCGAAATCCGAATATCCGATCCGATCCGAACCAAACCGAAATTTAAAATTTGGTTCGAATTTTTTGGATTTTCGGTTCGGTTCGGATTACATTTTTGACAAATTTTGGATTTTCGGATCGGATCGGATCGGATATATTAAAAACCAAATAAATCCAAAATCCGAAATATATTTTTAATAATATATATATATATATATATATTAAGACCTTCAATTTACACTCTTATTACATAAATATTGAAACATGATATTGTATATACTACCAACCTTATGGTATTAATTTAGAAAAAATATTCTATAATTCTCAGTTATTTCAGATTTTCGAATTTCGGATTTTCGGATTTTCGATTTTTGTTAGGTTTTTTTGGATTTTTTTTATACAATTTCGGATTTTCGATTCGGATCGGATTTGGAAGTTAGGATTTCGGATTTTCGGATAATTCGGTTCGGTTCGGATTTAAATTTTAGAAAATTTCGGATTTTCGGATCGGTTCGGATTAGGCAGAAATCCGAACCGAAATCCGAATGCTCACCCCTAGTAACAGATCGTCAAATATCGAAATACCGAAATACCAGCATACCGGACTTATCGTACAGAAAAAATACCAAAAATATCGAAACTTTGGTATACCGTAAATTTCGGTAAGGTGTGATACCGTACCGAAAGGTTACAGTACGGTAACAGTATGAATTTCAGTATACCACAATATATCGCGGTATACTGAAAATTCGGTATATACTGTAAATACAGTATATACCGAAAAGTACGATATATATCGATAATACTGTATATACCGTATTCTCTTACCATACCGTATATATATTAAATATATTTATAGTATTAATAAATATTTATAATATGTAGATTATTTATAATATTATATAATTTCGTTATGAAACGGTATTTCGGTATAACGGTATGTCGTACCGAAATTCAGCATGCCGTAATTCACGGTATACCAGATTTCGGTACGACATACCGAAATTCGGTATGCCGTAATTCACGGTATACCGGATTTAAATACGGTAAGATAACGGTATTGAAAATTCTGTATACCGTAATTTTGGTATGCCGGAATACGGTATACCGAAAAATTCGGTAAGGTAACGGTATGGTATTTACTCATACCGGCATTTATGGTACGGTATACGATATGACAGTTTCGGTACGGTATACCGTACCGACCCACCCCTAATCTTAACATCAATACATTTGTTGCATAGTAATTTTATAATGCAATGCAAAAGGCTATTTTGCAACAAGAACATGCAAACGGGCAACGATGTGTTTTAACCATAGAAAGGGAATGGATAATTTACCACAACTAGATTTTCCAGTGAAAGAGGAGACCAAGAGTCCCCCCAAGACCTAAAGCAAAAAAAAATAAAAAAAAATAGTACTAATAATTTTTTTTAAAGTCATCCAAGAACTAATTTATTCAATCCCAAAATTTACTCAAATTTAATTTTCAATTACATTTAATCCAAAATTTACTCAAAACGTATACTATATTTTACATAATGCAAAGTTATATATTTAGGGGGTTATTAATCTAAAGTCCACTTCTCACCCATTTAATCGATCCGATCCATATTTTCCTTCTCCAATTATAAAATAAAAAAAAGTAAACAAAAATCAATGCCGGAGCCTCACTAATAAAGTTAGGCCTTTCACTCAACGGTGAAAAAATAAAGTCAATTCAGTTATAAGTTAAATTCAAATTTGAATTTATCGAGCATCAAATTTTATGTATCGATAATCATCAAAATCGAAAGAAAAAAATATATATGAACTCCCCCTTTAGCAAGAAAGGGAAGAGCCAATTTTATTTCAAAAATGAAATATAGGTACATTGAATATTTTATGTGTGTGAAAAGAAACAAAGTGGGGGAAAAGTGGGAAATGACATTAGATACCCTACTAGTGGGCAAAAGACAAATAATATTTAATTTATAGGTGTGGAGAAAAAGTGAAGAGACGCAGAATTGTACCTTTATTGCTTTACTATTTTGCCCTCACAAATTGGCTTTATGCCTTTTATACTCGATGAGTGATGATAGCCACTTGGAATTGCAGGTGGAAGGATCAAACCATGCCAATGGGATTTGGAATGGAAGAATAAACGCACTCCAATAAAGATTTTCATTTCCAATTTCCCATAAGTATTAGATATATTTGTCCATCACATTTCTTAATCTCTCACTCGTGTGACCAAGTTCCATGTACTGCTATTTGGTTATTAGAGCATCAACAACTCAGAAATAAAAAAACAGTTATAATTTGTTCATAAGTCAGTTTTTCGCTATTTAATTACAACACCAACAATTTAGTTCCAAAAATTTCAGTCTCAAATTAACTACAATTCTATTTTTTCATTTCATTATTTATTATTATTCTTTAATTTAATATATTTATTTAATTATGATATTTTTCAAATAATGAAAAGTCGAAAACTACATTAATAAATAACCAAAAATGACATAAATTAAAATTCTAAAATTATATAAAGTGAATAAATAAATAAAGTATATTGGAAAAAAAGAAACAACAAAAAAGATAGAAAGAAAAAAAAAGAAATGAACAAATGAGGAATAATCAATGAACAACAAGAAAGTTTACAAAAAATATATATAAAAAGAAAAAGGAAAAAAATGAATGTTAGGAGTGAGAATCAAACCCACGTCCCCTTGATAATATAGTGTAGAACTCTACCACTAGACCATTTGACACAATTTTATATAAATAAACTAAATAATGATATAGAAAAAATAAAGGGAATGGCCGGCAACCGCATGTTGTAGTGCAGCCGCTCCGCATCCGTGGACTACTCACTTGCGGCTAGCCGTGCCTTCCCTCCAACCATACCGCTGAACGGCAGCCGCGTTCTGAGGTGATTTTGGCCTTTTTTCTGGAAGCGTTAGGCTGCCCTTATGATCTATCTTAACGACATTTTCTTTAATTGAAGAGAATATATGTTTTATGTATATCGTGATTCATGATGTCTTTCATTTTTTTATAATTTCCCCAAAACACTCAACAAAATTTACAGAGGTAAGGTAGTGGATATATATTACTAACTCTAGAAATTATAGAATAGTACTTATCTATTATAAAGAAAAGCAATTGAGTTGGACGTTGACATTCAATCAAAATAAAATAAACATTATTACGTGTAACGCAATTTTAAGACAATATTAAATATATATCGAAGTTGCTATAGCTAGTGTGCATGATTTGCATTGAGTTTTGTTGTATAAATTAGTGCATTACTCAGGCATCCATTTTTACTTTATCTATTACTTAACTGAGCAAAGATATGGAGAACATGGGTGTATCATATCATTCCCAATCTTGACATTCTTGTTTTATTACAAAGCGTTTTCACGTTCACCCATACAATCATTAAATTCCGTGACCAAAATTATAAAAATAGACACGTGAAACCCCAATCTTGAAGATGATAATTTTATCTAAAGTAGTAATTATCTATCTATCTATATATATATATATCATAAATAAACAAAGTGATATGTATGGCGGGACTTATATATATGCCATTCGCTACGTGTTGTGTGCTCCTACTAATATGTGGTTCGGGTTATTTAATTGAAAATGGATGTTGATGAAAGATGATAGATTAATAATTAATAATGTAATGTATTTAGTGTTAGGAATTCTTGTTATCATAATAACTTACTTGTTGTGCAATCTCTTGAACAGTTGATCGGATTTTGCAGATGAACTCACAACTATCGGTATCTATATGCACTTTTGATCTAATGCAGGAACAATTCCAGATACAACAGTTCAACACAGAAAGGTAGGAAATCTTTGATGAACCTCTCGTATTTTAACTAACAAAAGATTGGTTTCATCATATTATCTCTATTCTGTATTCTGAAATTACGTGAACTGAATTATCTATCTATTTCTTTACAATAAAGAAATATATACTAATAGCACCAATAGGTTCTGGGACTATGGGCTTACCATCTTTTGTTTGCTTTAATTAATTAATCAGTCTGACTATTAATTAACCAAAGCCCATATCTAATATATATCTTAATCTAGTTTCAATCTCCCACTTGAACTAGTATTAGATATAATACGAATCTCCAACTTTGTACCCTTGAGTGAATCAATAGTACACATAAAGTGTGACCCTCTAGGCCCTATTATCGACGATGTTCTAATCAAAGTTTGCACAAAACTCCTAGATTGTGTTGTGCAGCGAACTTAATATATGAATGACGTTTATGTGAATTTGGTAAACAAGCATTTATATGAAGTTTATGTAATATCATTTCATTCGCGAACCACTTGATTGATCCTAGGATCTGACACGTGTTTATCCAAATAGCTCAATCACTTTTTCTCATCTTTATTATATGACTCATTCTATCATATTCAATTACTTTAATTGAATATATATTTGCATTGGCCAATGACTTAATGGTCATACAATATAGATAATTTGAGTGTTCAACCGAAGAATGAATCACATTCTTGCCTTAACTATCATTTCCATTTGCCTCATGATGAGCCCAACACAAGTCTGTGTCTTCATCCTCCGAGGGGAGGCAAAGTGTTGTATAAGGTCTAAATACACCATTCAACAAAAAAAAATGTGTAATGATCTCAGGTCAAAAGACTATCACTTACTCCACACACTTTGGTGGCACCGGCTTCTTCTAGTGCCCCTTCTCATGACAAAAAAACACTCATCCTTTGGTGGCACTGCCTTTTTCTTATACCCTCCACTTTTAGGCTTCAGAACAACACCCTTTGACGTCTTCTTCTTTCTCTTCTTCTTCTTCCTCTTCTTCTTCTTCTTCTTCTACTTGTTCTTCCATTTGGAAGACTTTGCAGAAGAGCCCACCATGAGCACATATTTGCCTTTAGAAGTGGAAGTCTCATAGGTCTTTAGCATGTTGTGAAATTCTGACAGTCCTACTTTTGTGTTGTTCATATTGATGTTCACTATGAAATTCTCAAAACAACTAGAAAGGGACTGTAGAACCAGGTTTGTTGAGACATTCACATGAAGTATCGTTCCGATCGATGCTAACCTCTCATTCAGACCTATCATTTTCAGCACATGCTCAGAAACCTGGCCTCCATCATGCAGCTTACACTTGAAGAGACCTTGGAGTATTTCATACTCCATTGTTTGAGTTTGCTAAGCATACAAACTCTTCAAGTGTTCGAGCATCACATATGGAAGCATGTGTTCATATTCTCTTTGCAATTCATTACTCATAGACGCCAACATAATACACTGAGCCGATGTGGCATTCTCAATGTGTTTCGTGTTAGCTTCTTCATCAAACGAAGCATACTCAGATGATTCCTTATCGGGGATGACACTGATTGGTGTGTCCAAGACATACTCAACCTTCTCAAGTCTTAGCACAAAGTGCAAGCTATGGAGCCAATTCGCAAAGTTTGACCCAATCAAGTTGTTTGTTTCCATCAAACATTTAAAAGCCAAATTCGACATTTGAAGCTGAACAGAAAAATAACGAAAAAGCAAATTAGAAAAGTAAATAAAGATCACATTTGTATCACTAATCAAACAAGGGTTTAATGCATTGATTAACTCCCACTAATTTTAGCATATCTTATGCCCCAAAATATAAAATACGGATTTATATCAAATATAAATCTTAGTGGTCCATGATCCAAGTCTATATTACTGTAGCATCTACTTTGGCTGATGACTACAATAATATCACCAGGTAGGCCTCCAAGCCAATTGCAACAACAATATTGCAATTCTTGGTTCATTAATCCAATTAATTTGCGTTCTTAAATTATTTTGGTCGCTTTGGCCACTCAAAATAATTTAAGCAAGTCAACCCCCCATCACACGATGCCAACCATGCATCTATGTATGACCATTGGCCTTGTCGATTTAGAGTGAATGCTTTGGCGTAAAACTCGTGGTTGAAAAGGTTAGGAACATAAAACAATTATGATAGACGACACGTTTGTTTAAAAAAACAAGACTTATGTTTAGTGGGGAAAAATATGTGATACTAATTGTTTAATTTAATATTCAATATTAAATTTCAAAATAATTACTGGGTGTTGCTTACCCAGATATAATAAATGCGGACCACATAAGCAATAAATCAAATTCATGTTTATCACATAAGAAAATAAATAATGTTCAACAATTAAAATACTTAATCAAATTAATTTTATATTCTCTAATTAAATATGAAGTTGTAC
Source organism: Monilaria moniliformis (assembly GCA_034509125.1). NCBI lineage: Eukaryota > Viridiplantae > Streptophyta > Magnoliopsida > Caryophyllales > Aizoaceae > Monilaria > Monilaria moniliformis. Next base: position 6,994 of record JAYDZE010092157.1, read on the forward strand.
AATTTTATATTAATTCCAAATTAATATAAAATTACATTTAATATTAATTCTAAATTAATATTAAAATTCATTTAATATTATTATTTTATAAATAATAATACTAAATTAAATTTATTAATCTAATTCATAAATTAATTTATGTAATTGAGAATTATATTACTAATAATAATATTATTTATATTTGAATTAATAATATAATTCTCAATTAATAATATTTTTTTTATAACAACCCATCCGGAATAACATAACAGCAGCAGCCCAGGAACCAGGCCCAAAAACAGAAGCTCAGCAACACGGCCAACAGTGACAGCAACCCATGACCCGCAGATCCGAATCGGGTCAGACCTGTTGACCCGCGGATACGACCCAGATCGAAAGCTAGGGTTTTTAACCCATAGCAAATCCGCCCCCGCCATCGTCGCTTCTTCTCCCTCGTCACCGCCACAGCGATGTCAAACGCCGCCGATGAAGATCTGAAATCCGCGCCGCCTGGGTCGCCATCCACCGCTTGTCACGTTCACGCCGGTGGAACGTGACGGTGGAGTAAAGTCTTCCATCAGCGCAATGTCCCGAGGGATCCGCGATTGGACACGCGCCGCCCCAGCGGCCGAGCCCCGCGCCTCTTCTGATTCACGTCGTCGTCATCGCCGATGCCACTGGTCACCTCCACCACCATTCGTCGCCGAAGTCGATTGCCTAGCAATCTTGATGTTGCGGCTGTTTCTCGAGCGGTGCGAGATGGCTTACGCGACCATCTTTCCAGTCGTCGTGCTCTGCTCAGCCACCATCCCCAAGACGGTTGGCCGGTCATTGTCGCACCGTCGCTGGAAGTGTGCGCCGGTGATCAAAATCGGTTTAGAGAAATCAATTTCGGTGAAACGTCAATTTTGGTCAAAATTAAATTACCAAAATTAAAGTGAAATCTAATTTCATAATCTTCTTCCCAATTACAATTTTAAATTTCCAAAATTTTAATTTCTAAAATTATTCCACAATTAATTAGCATACAGAATTAATTATGAATCGAGTCCCGGGTAACGATACCACTATTAGTAATTCTTGTCATCATCTAATGATTACGCAGCGAAAAATAATAGACAAGAATACAGATCTAGATTTATAACTTAATTCATGTGTTGAGCAGTTATATTACAACAGTTAGAATGAATTACTTTTTGTGTAATCTCTTGAGCAGCTGATCAGGATCTGCAGATGAATTCACGACTATCGTTATCCACGTGCACCTTTGATCCGATGCAGGAACAATTCCAGACACATCAGTTCAATACAAAATGCTAGGAAATCTGTATTGAATCTCTCGTATTTTAACTGACAAATGATTGGTTTCCTCTTCTTTATTTCTCTACAATAGCGAAATATATATAATAGCACAACAGATCCTGGACCTATGAGCTTATTATCTTTTATCTGCTTTAATTAATTCATAAGTCTAACAATTAATTAATCAAAGTTATATCTAATATATATCCTAATTTAGTCCATATATATCTTTCAATTTACGTGATAGTTTTGGAGAACTTATTACTAGTGGCATATTGATCATTCAATTGCAGCGAGTTTATTACATGGTTTCGCATTTTGTGGAAGCTAGGTGACGGAGAGGTGACATCCTAATCTACCATTCAATTCATGTTGGGGCATAGCAGCGACCTCGCCTGGCGCCATTCCCGGTTCTAGCGGGAGACGGGCGGGAAACTTAGAGCTTTTAGAAACAATAGAGAACAAAGAAATTAGCTTCCTTTAATGCTGCCCGGCCGTAGCTAAAGTGATTGAGGGCGATTGTAAAAGAAAAGTCTATTTCGTGTGCACCAAACACATGAAGCAAGACGCCAAAGAGCCAGACTGAACTTGGCCTCGTTATCCACACCTCCGGTCGGATGAATGGAGGACCGACCGACCCGGGTTTCACGATTTACCTGATAGTTTTGGAGAACTTATTACCAGTGGCATATTGATCATTCAAATGGAGCGAGTTTATTACGTGGTTTCACATTTTGTGGAAGCTAGGCTACGGAGAGGTGGCACTACTGAAATTTAGTTCGACTATTTTATGTTGTCTATCATACTCTCCTCATGTAGATGCATTGACATATTGCAGGAAGTGATCATGGAGTCAAAGCACAAGGTGATGGATGGGTTCTTACAGTAGCATTAAACGAGGGGTCAAATTTAGCTTCAACAAATCCAACAGAAGTACCAGACCCTTATGATGTGTTCACTTGTAATGGCAAAACACGAACAAGCTCTGTCTTCGAACTCTTGATCCTCAATGGAATGGTATATCCATCTGCTTGTTCTTGGTCTAATTTTTATTATGCCGTTTCCTAATTTGGATTCCGATCATCAGAGATACTTGAGTTTGACGCCATAGAAGATCCCCCGTCTGTATTGGATGTCGAAGTTTTTAACTTTGAAGGCCCATTCGACCAATCTTACTCACTCGGGCATGCTGAGATCAATTTCTTGAAGCACACAGCTGCAGAGCTTGCTGATTTTTGGGTGCCTCTGGATGGAAAACTCGCTCAGTCTGCTCAGTCGAAACTGCACTTGAGAATTTTCTTGGGCAATAATAATGGAGTCGAAACACTTAGAGATTATCTAGCAAGTTTGAAGAAAGAGGTTGGGAGAAAGGTATATCAATCATGCTGTTATGTGCTGAATTATATATTTCACATCGGCGATTTCTCTTGCTCATTGAAGAGAAAGTTGAAAGATAAAGTGAAGATCTGAAAAAGACATAACACAAGACATTTGCAGCAACGATTTCTTCATTTCATTTTTTGTTGGATGATTGCATACAAACAAGTATTCCTATTTATAGCATCCTATGGAACCAACTAGAAGCTATACTTTCAAACCCTAGAGAGCTAGCAAACAAACTAACTAAAATCCAACAAGTAAACTGAAAAGAAAAACAGAAAGCAACTTAAGCTGCAGCTCTTGGACAACTGCTTTGGTACGTGCTCCAGCTCGCATCTTTGTCCATTGCACATCGATTGTGAGCTGGAATGCCTCCTTCTTTATCTTGACCACATTCGGAGCCATGCACATGCAAAGCTTGAGGTGAGCGTTACCTCGCACGGTCAACCTCCTCCAAGGTAGATGCGTTAACACTTCCCCTCAATTCGAGCAAAGATAAGGGACATATTCCCAGCTTATTCCTTAACCTCGAGAAGAATTGGTATCCCAACGGCTTTGTGAATATATCGGCTACTTGATCGATTGAAGGCACATGACGAAGATCGATTTCCTTTCCCGAGACCTTGTCTCTGACGAAGTGGATATCCAATTCAATGTGCTTAGTTCTTGCGTGAAGAACAGGATTAGAAGCGAGTGCAATTGTGCTCAAATTGTCAACCCATATCACTGGCGCATCTTTTGGTTTCCTTCCCAGTTCAGAAAGAAGCGAGCATAACCAACTAACTTCAGAAGTTACTTGAGCAAGGTTGCGGTATTCAGCCTCGGTGCTGGATCGAGAGACTACATATTGTTTCTTCGAACACCACGAAATCAAGTTAGCTCCATAGAATACACAGTAGCCTGTGACAGATCTTCTGTCATCCAAATCACTCGCCCAATCTGAATCCGAGAATGCTGTAAGAGTTGTGTGGGATTTCCGAATGTGCAAGCCATAGTTCAGTGAGCCAGCAAGATAACGCAATATCCGTTTGACAGCCTTCCAGTGAGTGTCTAGGGGGCAAGACATGAACTGGCTTACCTTATTAACTGAGAAGCTTATTTCAGGTCTTGATATGGTCGCATATTGCAAAGCTCCAACGGCACTTCGATATAACTTGCTGTCAACAGTAGGATGTCCTTCAGTCTTGCATAGCCTTGAGTTAGATATCATCGGCGTGGCATATCCCTTGGCATCTTGCATGTTGAGCTTCTCTAAAAGATCTTTGATATAAGTGGATTGACTAAGGTGAATGCCTTCTTTAGTTTTTGTCACTTCAATACCGAGGAAGTGATGCACTTCCCCTAGATCTTTTAGGGAGAAATGAGAGCTCAATTGGTTGATAACCCACTGAATTCCTCCATTGGAGTTGCCCGTAATAAGCATATCATCGACGTAAATAAGGAGATAGATGATCTCAGAGGCTTGGACACGATAAAAGAGAGAAGTGTCAGCACGTGATTGAGAAAAACCAATAGAGAGGAGGACAGATTGGACGGTTAGAAACCAAGAGCGAGAGGCCTGCTTAAGACCGTAGATAGCTTTGTTTAATTTGCAAACCAAGGTTGGAGGCCCTTGCTCGAAGCCGGGAGGTTGGCGCATATAGATATCCTCTTGAAGATCGCCATGCAAAAAAGCATTATTGACGTCCAAATGGGTAATCGGCCACTGGGAAGAAACAGCAATGCTTAGGATTAAGCGAATGGTGTTGGGTTTGACTACGGGGCTGAAAGTTTCATGGAAGTCGAAACCAGGTTCTTGGGAGAAACCTTGAGCGACTAATCTGGCTTTGTGACGAGCAATGGCCCCATCGGCATGACGCTTTAAGCGAAACACCCAAGTACAACCAACAAGATTCTTCCCAGGTGGAAGAACAGTAAGAGTCCAAGTGCCATTCTTAAGTAAGGCAAGGAACTCCTCCAACATTGCTTGTTTCCAGACAGGAATAAGTAAGGCAGCGGAGGCAGATTTGGGTAGAGAAGGTGAAGAAGTAGTAAGGAAAATTTTGGGTTTAAAAATCCCAGCTTTCCCCCTAGTAATCATGGGATGGGTGGGCTGGGTAGCAGGGAGAGAAGAGGGTGGGGAAGGTGGTGATGCAGGAGATGATAAACCAGAATTCAAGATTGGAGAATTAGCATGTGGAGGAGAATCTGGAGGAGATGGGGATGCAGTGGGACTCGGGGAAGCAGGAGAATTAGCATGGGTTGGGATAGGTGTGGTGGAAGGGGCAAAGCAAGGAACAGAAAAACCAGTGGGAAAGGCAGCCATATGGGAAGGCAACTGAGAAGATTGAGAGTGATAAGGGAAGGTAGACTCATCAAACACAATATCCCTAGTGATAATAAGTTTGCCATTTGGGAGCAAGGCTTTGTAACCTTTGTGGTCGAACTGTATCCAAGGAAGACTGCTGAATCCGATCTAAACTGCAACTTATGTCTGTTATAGGGTCGAAGATGAGGATAACATAGACAACCAAACACCTTGAGAAAATGATAATCAGGCTTAGAGTGAAACAGTTTTTCAAAGGGTGAGAGATACTGGATTGTCTTTGCTGGAATCCTGTTTATCAGAAAACATGCTGTGGCGAAGGCATCATCCCAGAATCTCGAAGGAAGGTGCGCCTGCGCAAGAAGGGATAATCCCATTTCAACAAGATGCCTGTGTTTCCTTTCAGCAAGCCCATTCTGTTGGGGAGTATATGGACATGAGATGCGATGTTGACTACCAGATTCTTGAAGAAATGAAGATAGACCTTGGTATTCACCTCCCCAATCACTTTGCAAGATTTTAATCTTAGCATTCAATTGATTTTCCACCATGACCTTGAAGTGCTTGAACACTGTTATGACATCACTTTTGGACTTTAAAAGATAAAGCCAAGAGTATCTGCTATATTGGTCAACAAAAGACACATAATAAGAGAATCCATTTCTGGAAATGACAGGAGAAGGTCCCCACAAATCGCTATGAAGGAGTTCCAGAGGTGCAGTGTATAAAGTGTGAGACAAGGAATAAGGGAGCTTATGACTTTTTGCAACACAACATGGGTGACATAAAATGCTGGATTTCATTGAATTGAAGGGTATTTTACAACTGTTGAGAGCTGTTTTGACCATATCAAAACTACAATGACCTAGCCTTTTATGCCACAAATCAACACTTAACATGACATTCCTAGAAGTAGGAGAAACTGAAGAAGAAAAAAATCCTAGGGAAGCTGAACAAACTGTAGGAAAGCTACTGTTGTCCTTCTGGGAATGTTGAAAAACAGAAGATCTGGAATGCTTGACTGGAGAAACTTTGTAAAGAACGAAGTAATACAGTCCTTGATCAAGAGTGCCCTTGAGTATAGTGTGCTTGGTGACCTGATCTTTGACAAAACAGAAATGAGGGTGAAACTCAAAGAATACTTGATTATCCTTGGCAAACTGTGACACACTCAACAGATTTTTTGTGATTTGAGGCACATGTAGAAGATTTTTAAGAAGAAGAGTTCTAGAACTAGAAGCATTAGAAGAAGACTTGAAGTGTGACTGACCAATATGTGAAATTTTAACACCACGGCCATTACCAAGGAACAGAGATTTACCTCCATGATATTCTGCACTTGTGTTGAGATTGGACAAATCATTTGAGACATGATTTGTGGCTCCTGAGTCAGGGTACCAGGAGCTTGAGGATCCTCCTTCAAAGCTGTACTCTGAAGAGGGATTAAAAGGAGCAGAATTGTTAAAGGGTGGATTCCCTTTAGTTTGCAACATATTAGCTGAAAAACCAGTGGACTGATAGGGTGAAGGTTGCTGCTGCTGCTGTTGTCTTGGCTGAGATTGTGGTGGAGCAAAATTCTGCTCGAACCTGTGCCAACACCTATCAGCTGTATGGCCAGGCTTCTGACACAGTTGGCAAATGGGTCTGTTCCCAGAGGGCCTGCCTCCTCTTCCTCCTCTACCTCCTCTAGATCCAAAACCAGATCCTCTTCCTCCTTCTCCTTTGGAGTTGTTATAACCTGTCTTGTTATATTGTGAGTTGTTATCCTTCCTTTGTCCTCCAGTTTGTGTGAAGTTGGCCGTTGGTTGTGAGCCATCCAAGTTAGGAGTAGACATCTTAGTGGACTCCAGTCTAGACTCAAAACTTAACAGCAATGCACTCACTTCTTGAACTGTCCAAGCTTCACCTTTAGATGTAATTGTGACCATCACTGAATCATACTCAGTACCAAGACCACCCAATATATGCAATATCTGGTCTTCCTCCAGTATCCTGCATCCTGCAGCACCAAGTAAATCACAATAAGTTTTAATTTTATTAAGGTATTCTCTCATGTTGAGTGAATCCTTTCTCATAGTCTGCAACTGCAGCTTGTATTGCATGATTTTGGCTTTGGATTGGCTGGCAAAACTTGTTTCCAAAGCACGCCAGATCTCCTTGCTGGAACTCAAGCCCACTACTAGAATCATGGTGATTTCCGACAGTGAGGACTGGATCCAGGCAGACAGCAGTTGATCTTGGCGATGCCAAGCAACAAAAGCTGGGTTTACTTCCATCTGTGCTGAGTTTGAGGAAGAGATCAGCTGAGATGGTACATCTTGTTCTCCAGTGAGAAAATGCTCTAATCCATATCCACGTACAGTGGCTAGGATCTGCTGTCTCCATATAAGAAAGTTACTTTCATTTAACTTGACTAAAATGGGATGATTTTGGGGTAAGATAGGAATGGGAGAAGATTGAGAAGAGGAGATGTTTTGTGTCGTTGCACTTGAGCTCGCAGACTCATCCATTTCTCAAGAATGAATAGAGTAATAGAGGAGTAAAAGAGACAGGTCTTAAACACCTGCTCTGATACCATGAAAGATAAAGTGAAGAACTGAAAAAGACATAACACAAGACATTTGCAGCAACGATTTCTTCATTTCATTTTTGTTGAGTTTTGCATACAAACAAGTGTTCCTATTTATAGCATCCTATGGAACCAACTAGAAGCTATACTTTCAAACCCTAGAGACCTAGCAAACAAACTAACTAAAATCCAAGAAGTAAATGGAAAAGCAAAACAGAAAGTAACTTAAGCTGCAGCTCTTGGACAGCTGCTTTGGTACGTGCTCCAGCTCGCATCTTTGTCCATTGCACATTTAGTGTTCGTGAGAACATCCTTCTAGCTAGGAGGTCGATTGTGAGCTGGAGTGCCTCCTTCTTTATCTTGACCACATTCGGAGCCATGCACATGCAAAGCTTGAGGCGAGCGTTTCCTCGCACGATCAACCTCATCCAAGGTAGATACGTTAACATACTGGAACCACACATTTCGGCACGCTGACATCTCCATCCCTTGACGCAGAATCTAGCAGAACTCATATGTTCTGGTCCATTTCGAAACACATGTATGTCCTAATTGAAAGAAAAAAATAAACACAAATGACACTTCACCGTCTCTCTCTATAAAGAACTCTCCTTGCTCTTTCTCACATAAAAATGGAAAATAACTCCTCGTTTTCCTTTCTCTTTCATGATGGAAATTTATGAAAAACCTTTGGCCTTTCATATGGTCAAGGCATTTGGCCTTTCAGCTATCAAGACCTTTGGTCTTTATGTTAATGTAAGCGTCTGTGTGTTGATCATGGACCGTAATGAAAGAGTCTTTTCAAATCCTCCCTTGAGCCTATAAATGGCGTAAGTTTTGGAAGAAATAAACACATACTATATTCGTACTTCTTCAAATGCAATCTCTCTTTCAAAGTTTACGAACGTTTGCATCACAGTCATCCATCACTTAGCATATTTAGGAGCATTGTTTACTTGATTCTCATAACTCCGTCAAATTCGTCGGTGTAGTGAGTTTGAGGTGTTTCTACATGCTAGAATGAAGTCGTATTATCTTTGAGGACGATACGCCAATCCGAAAGCACCAGCCCGGACATAATTTGTCTTGCAGGTAAAGGGTTCCCTCGACTTAACTTACAAATTTTTCAATTAGTTTGTCTTTTTATTTCGTTGTAATTTTTCCTTGTTCGCTTTCTAGTTTTTTTCTTCGATTGTAGTTAGAGTACTGCTTGTACACAACTTGATTTTTCTATATTTTTAACAATTTCAAGATGAATTAGTGTACTATTATAAGATAGGATTATGTCAACTGAAGCTGGATAAAACGAGAACACTGACGTTGAAATGAAGCAGCGTGTAGTCGCAAAGTTTTTGGACTACAAAATGGCTAACTCTTTGGGACTCTAAGTTATGTTTATCATTTATCATTTGACAAGCAAGACCAAGTTAGACTTGGTAGTAACCATCAGGTATACACTTATTCGAGTGGTCGCATTGGTGTCTGAAGGGAACTATGCAAACAATCTGAAGGAATAGTTTGTTAATACGGATGCCAAATATCATGTGTGCTCCGAAAAGGAAGCTTTTGCTACCTACAAAATCGTCGAAGGTAAAAAGCTCTGTATGAGTAACCAAGCATCGTCCAATGTAGTTGGTGTGAGTAATGTGTTCCTAAATTTGTCATAGTGACATGTTTTTATCCTTAAAGATGTGCCCCATGTCGCAAACATCCGAAAGAATTTGGTGTCAGGCTCACTTAATGAACCATGGCTTTGTATTAGAACTTGAGTTTGGAAAAGTTATGCTTACCAAGTGTGAAAAGTTTTCTAGGTAAAGGCCACCAAGTGAATGAGCTTTTAAGCTAAATGTAATGGTCATGCACCATGGAAAAGATATAATCTTACAGGAGATGATTTATTCTTTTATTTGCTTGATATAAATCTAAATGCTATAAGTAAATCTCGATTTAATAAAAGTAAGTGAATTTAACTTATGTGGAAAATGCGTAGTTGTGTTAAAGCTAAAATGGTTAAGCTGTCGTTTCGGTTGTTAGAGCGAAGCGTGAAACCTTAAGAATTAATCTATATAAATGAATGTGATTAGAAAATTGTGCAAACTAGAGGTGTTCATCATGTTGATTGATGAATGCACATTGCGGTGCTACATGTACCCGTTAAGAGGTAAAGATGAGACTATTGAAGCGTTTAAAACTTCGAGAACGTAGTCAGAACTAAACACACCTATCGAATTAAGTTAGCTTGATGTGTAAGGTGGTAGGTACGACAGGTTGATGAATTGTGCAACACGTGTGGTATAATTCATAAAACCATGGGTCTGAATTCTCCCAGTTGATGACATTGTTGAACGTGCACAATGAACACTTAAGGAGATAGTGAGAGTTATGTTAGTTAGTTTAGGGTTAACCGAGGCAATGCACATGGAAGAGGCGGGAAATTGTCTGACAGCCAATCATATCCTGAACTAGGCTTCACATAAGGTGAGGAAATTACTCATTTTGTTCTGTGGATTGGATAAATATCTTCGTGTAGACACCTCCAAATGTATGGTGCTAGCAAAGATGAGACTGCAGATGAACAGGGATGTGCAACATATGTTGAACTATAGAATTGGAGTGTGCTTCTGTAGAATTGCCTAAGTGCAAAAACGTAAAGTACTACAGAAACAGTTAGCATCGCTCTGATCTACAGATGCGCAGATTGCACAGGCCCTTTGTGAGGGCTAAAACCAACACCTAAGCAATGGTGTTAAAGGTTTGATAATGAGATATTGTCAAATGTTGCTTAAAGTTTGATAAGTGCAGAATCACATACTAAGTTAGAACGTTAGCTTGAAAATGTGGGTGTATCTAAGATTTCATTAGAGCTTAACATGTTGTTGCTCGAGCTTAAGTTGAGCCGTTTACAAGTGATCCAAGCAAGGAACGTTGGAAATCTCTATGTGAGATTTTGAGATACTGGTAGTATACTCTCAACCTCGGGTTGTGGTTACACGCTATGTCATTAACTACTTAGAAGGTATACCAAGAGACTCGTTTGCAACAAGTAGGTATAGGTTCACTATAGATGAGTGATGTTGTCTCGTGGAAGTCAACAAAATAGACGTGTATAGCCTGGCCGCCATGAAACCCAAGTTTAGAGCTTTGGATAAAAGTTGGGAATAAGTCAAATGACTTGTAAACTTCCTAGAAGACATTCCATGTCAGAAGAAGCATGTGCCCACAATAGTGATACACTGTGATAACCAAGCGACTATAGGAATAGCACTAAATGGCTAACGGTAAGTCTCGACATGTTCTTCGGGGACAGAATTCCACGGGACAATTGATCACGAGTAGCGTTATCTAAGTTGACTATGTAGTGTCAGTGGATATCGTAAACATATCCGTTATTCTAAGAATTAGAAACCATGATTAAATGCTCATTTGCTAAAAGGAATGATGTTGAAAACCATATCTAAAAGATGATAATATTGGTAACCCAACCTTGACGATTGGAGATCTCATTGACTTGGTTAAATTGGAAAATGAAGTTATATGAATCTAGAACACTTGGGTGATCTTAGTCTTCGTCCATATCTTAGAACACATTTCGAATTGTAACTTGCACATGGTAAAAAGGTTAAGTATTTGACTTTTGATAATTCTTGAAAACCTTTAGGATGTGGAGTATGGTAGGATACTCGTGAATGAATCACATGTGTAAGTGAGAAGTGAAGGGCCACTTCAACATAAGAATCACTTATGAATTTAGAGTGGTGTTCCATGCCCAAAAGAGACACAAATATGTGAACTAATGGGTTTATAATAATATTGTGTAAATGTTATTGTCTCGGTATACACCAAGGGGAAATGGTTCAAGGCATCACGTCTACAAGACTGTCGGTATGCTTGATAATATTGAGTATGGAAGGTCCAAAATCCCAAGCTAATATTCAAAATACAATATTATTTATCGAGAATTGAGCTAAGTGTCTACATGAATGCATATGAATTTTTCTTGTGGGGGGTTTGTCATAAAAGTTGGTTTGAGCTTGTAGGGTTCTAATCAATGTGGGATATTGTTGGAAATGTATAAAAGGTCTTTGACCTTTCAGGTGCTGTAACCGCCAATTTGTTGACAAGAGGCCGTAATGGCCGATCCTTTTCAAATCCTTCATTGAGCCTATACATGGCATGAGTTTTGGAAGAGAGAAACACACACCACATTTGTACTTTTTCCAAGGAAACCTCTTTTTCAATGCTCACGAGCTTTGCATCACACGCATCCATCATTTATTAGCATCTTTAGGAGCATCGTTTGCTCGATTCTAGAAACTCCATCAAGTTCGCCAGTGTCTAGCGAGTTTGAGGTGCTTCTACACGCTAGGAGGAAGTCATTTTATCGTTGAGGACGGTACACCAATCCGAGAGCACAAGTTAGGGCGTAATTCTTCTTGCGGATAGAGGGATCCCTTGATTCGACATACAAATTTCAGTTAGTTTTGTCTTTATATCTTTTATTGTAATTTTCTCTCATTCATTTTCCTAGTTTGTATTAATTTTTTTTCTTAAATTGTATTAGTTAAAGTATCGTCTATACACAGCTTGACTTTCCTATATTTTTAACACTTTGTTCGCATGAAATAATGGCTAAACTCAAAAATCAAATTCCCAATGCATAATCCCCCTATGAAAGAAATCCTTCTCATCGTCACAGATTGGGTCTGTCCATAATTCACCGAACAACCTCCGGCTTGCTTTTAAAATCTGAGATGTAACTCTTTATCTTTAAATAATTGATGATGTGTAATATATATGAAAAAATTAATAGATTCCATAACTTCTATAAAAAGGCCAATGATATATAATATAAAACTATAAGAATATAATGAAACGAAAAAAATAGTACAAAGATCTATCAAAATAAAAAGATAAAGTACAAGGACTTTCAAACAAATGTGTTCTGCCTTAGCATTAACTGTAGGGGTGCTTAATCGGTCGGTTCGATTAATAACCGAACTTATTTATCGGTTAATCGGTCAAATTTTAGCATGAAGTTAAGAACCGGAACCGATACCGATATAAAATCGGTTAGGCAACTAACCGATCAATTAGTCGATTAAGCGATAAAAACCGACATATAATTTTTAAAAACTAACTTGAACTTTTTATATGGACAATTTAAATAGTCCATGGACCACAACACATAAAAGTTAGGTCCTAATGTTAAGGCTAAATGTGCCTCAGTATTTCTAACAACATAATTTCATTTCTATTCTTTCGCTATTGATGTGGGATGAGTGCTTGCCTCAATATTTATAAGAGCAGTATTTCATGTTTATTTCTTTCACCATCGATGTGGGATAATTAATGGGCGAGAAGAAAAGAGACAATGTGAGGACGAAAAAACGTGTCCAGACCTCATGCGAGAAAAGATGTGCGGCCAAGTTTCGAACCCATGACCTCGTGGGTAAGAGGTGGTAATCTAACCATTGAGCTATGTATCTATGTGCTTTTGATATTGAAACTAACAGTAATATATTTATCATTATTTATCTCGGTTTTTTCGATTATTCGGTTATAACCGATCGATTATCGGTTATAACCGATAACCAATTTTTTTCTTAAATACTAACCGGAAGCGAATCGAAACCGAAAATTTCGGTTATCGGTTAACCGGTAATCGAACCGATTAAAATTCGGTTCGGTTACTGGTTAACCGATAACCGACTAACCAAATAATCATCCCTAATTAACCGTTTCTTGCTCCCATTTCACTAATTGTAATTGTGTTTCAATTAGTAAATTAATTACAATTAAGGGTTAATTAAGACATAACTAAAAATTTAAAAAAAAAATAATAACTCACGATCAATAAACTATCCACATGGTGTGGACGTGGAGACCAGCTCTTTGTATTTTATGTAAATTGGATTGGATGGGCCACATCTATTGAGTATTGGGCCTTTGAGCCGAATTATTTGTTCCCGAAGACCAAATAATAAATCCCAAGACCTACAATAGAGTAAAATATGAAAAGTTGTTTCCAATCTTTCTCATTGAAACAGCGCCTAGAGATGGACGTCGGTGACCGTGGCGTGAAGAAGATGGCCGTGACGTCAGTCGCGGCAATGGTGGCGGAGACGACGACGTTCCCGATCGACCTTCTCAAAACTCGCCTCCAGCTCCACGGCGAGTCGGTACAGTCTGTCCGCTCAGCGTCGGCGTTCAGGATCGCGCTCAAGATAGCTCGCAACGACGGCCTTTTGGGGATGTATAGAGGCCTGTCTCCCGCTGTTTTCCGTCACATGTTCTACACTCCTACTCGAATTGTCGGATACGAGCATTTGCGCAACATATTTATGCCATCTTCCGATCGTTCTCTCTCCCTTTACGGCAAAGCAGTAATCGGTGGAATTTCTGGAGCTATTGCTCAGGTACTTTTCACTTGATTTTGCTATTTCAATTGCATAAAAATTTCCACACTTCGCGCGCGGATTTTTTGATTCTCCTTAGCTGCCTAATACAAATAACACTATGATTTGTATCCTTATAATTCTTAGTTTTGATTTATTCATGGCGTAGATTTACTTTAGTTTTTTCGTAGAGAATAGATATTGTGAATACATGGAGAATTCATGCATTTTTATGTTTGGAGTTAATTGATTAGGAGAAATGTGTTTTCTGAAGAAACCTGTATGATTCAAAAATTGGAAACACTAATTGACGGTATTGACCTATCCTACTCGGTAGCTAGTTAACAAAAAAAAATCTATAAATGAATAGAGAGTTAGACTGTTAGGGGCAATTCATTCGGGTAATAGACTGGATGTATACATATGAGACTGAATATTTGAAGGATGACTACTCGATCCAATAAGTTCAAAGTTGTCATCAAAGTATCTAGTGGATTAAACTATATTATTTTTATATATTCAAGTTATTAGCCAAAGTAAACACCCCCTCAGAGGATAATCTTGGCCAACTGAAGGACAGCTGAACCATTATTTTGAATTGGCTTGGGTTTGAAATCAATATGCATAGGCACCTTTATATCTTGTTCATTAACATATTAAGGGATATAGGATTCATAAATTGGTGATGAAGATATTATGTTGGCTGGAAGGAAGATGCGTTGTTATGGTATCTGTTACAGGATAGGCAGGACGCATGAGATATTTGTGAAATTTTGGTTTTCCTTTTGCTGTTTCCCTGCCATCACACGCTAAGCATTAAGAATTTTGGCTCTGTAACAAGTACAACTACCGAATAGCGGAGTGACCGAGTTGAATTACTCATAATAATATGGGTTCTCAGCATTCATGATCAGGTTGTGAATGGGTTGAATTACTTATCCCTTGTTGTTTTACCGAGACATTACACTTGTCTATGTTTAGGCTGTAGAAATCAATGTTTAGTTGGACAATTTGTGAATTTGGCTCTTGTAGTGCTTTTAAAGCATGCCTAGTAGATCATCTATTCTGGAGCCCAGTCTCTTCATATAAATACTGCTTAATAATTAATACTACTTAGTTTCTCCCTTAGTGTTCTAATTTTCAGAATTATCTGATTTTTTAACACAAATAGGTTCTCCTCATACATGCAGCTAAAGAATTTCTAGTCTACCTTTACCTTATTTGTTTGTTTAATTTTTATGCTTCAAAGGCAACATCAACATGAACTAAATTTTGAATGGATTTATGTTAATTTATGTTATCTAATCAAGTAATAATTATTAAATTTTTACATCTTTCACACGATGCGTTTTCTCAAATAATTACTGCATAACAATATTCAAAAATATGTATTTTCCTTTGATGGAAAACTACTGATGTCGATAATGTCAAATCATGCGCTTCTAGATCTAGTTATTGTTTGCATTATATTTACATTTGCTTTTCCAGCATAGGTCATTGCTAGCCCTGCGGATCTCATCAAAGTAAGGATGCAAGCAGATGGTCTTATTTCAAGCCGGGGTCTCCAGCCCAGGTATTCTGGACTTTTTGATGCCCTAAACAAGATTGTTCATGCTGAAGGAATATTAGGCCTCTGGAAAGGTGTTTCTGCAAATGTGCAAAGAGCATTTTTAGTAAATATGGGAGAATTAGCCTGTTATGATCATGCCAAACGGTTCATAATCAAAAACCAGATCTGTGATGACAATATTTATGCTCACACTCTATCTTCCATAATGTCCGGTCTTTCAGCCACTGCTTTGAGCTGTCCTGCAGATGTGGTTAAGACAAGAATGATGAATCAGTCTGCTTCAGTGGAAGACAAGATAAAGTATAGAAACTCCTATGATTGCCTTATGAAGACCGTAAGGATTGAGGGTTTGAGGGCATTGTGGAAGGGATTCCTTCCAACATGGGCTAGGCTTGGTCCTTGGCAGTTTGTATTCTGGGTCTCTTATGAGAAATTCCGACAGATTTCTGGGTTACAATCCTTCTAACTTAGTCCTGTGATGGATTTTTTGAATGTTTGTAACTTTTTCCTCTTCTTTTTTTTTGGTTTGTTTCCAATGATTTAGTCAAGGACTGATTACACCGTGATTTTGTAGTTTCTGTTCCGAGGCATTATTAGCTCATATTGTTCTGGCCAAATAGCCATAATTTTTTATCTTCTGGATTCAATAAATGTACGGATAGCTAGTATGTGAAGCTGACTGATATATGCGACTGTACATGATTCGGAATTCATTCTTATAATATTCAATTTATCTGGAACTGTCTCTTGATTGTTGCTCTCTATCTTTAAATCTTAAATGCTATACTTGTTGGCTATACCAGAAATTAGCTGCCATCTCTACCGTGATTTTACAGCCTGAAAAAGTAAGCACATTTGAAGGCAAATTCTTGAGTGCATCTTTACCAGTAAGGTATCAATCATCAACGTTTATGCAGAGTATTTGTTCTTAATTATTTTGCTGGCTCTGACAATACCTTTTGTTCAGTGTGTTTCTTTTTTACTTTTTACAGCAGGATTGGAGATGATTATTTTGTTACTGCTACTTGAATCATGCATATGTACTTGGTTTTACTTGCTTTATACTTGTAAGAGCGAAAAGGTAGTATGGGAATGATTAGCCACATGCAAATTTTTAACTCGGTGATATAGTGATGTTAACTCCAATTTCAAATAATTTCTATAGTTGGAATAGCTCTCCTATACCCAAACCAATGCCTTGGTCTTCGTAAAAACATGCAGCCCGAACCATTCCTATGCTCTCGATAGCTTGAGGTAAAAGGATAGTGGACTCTCCAACCGTGTCTGTCCCAGCCTCTAATTTTTTTGCTAAACGTAAGCCTGTTTGACTTATTTGCTTGATAGAATGCATCTTTCTTTGGTGCTAAGAATGAGGAAATAGTAATTCTTCTTAGTCCTTTTGTTTTGGAAACATCATGCTGCCATGCACGTGATAACCGATGCCACAGTTTTGGATGTTTTATACTTAATATTAGCCGTACTTACTGTGTTCTACCATGTACATCATTATGTTTTTTTTCTAGGAGAATTCGTCCATCACATTCTCCAGTGAAATTGGTGATACTTTGTCCTATTGTAATGTAAACTAGATAAGGACCTACCGAGACTGGTGCACAGAATTATACATGTACTCTAGATTTTTACTTGCTTTCACAATTATTCCTACATGAAATTCCTCTTTAAATTTATCTGATCCCACTCCTAATTGGGTTTTGGTCACTTTGATGAAGTAAGAAATGTTGAGCACTATACTGAGTTGGGTGGACATAGCATGTTTCAAACATGGACCAAAAGACATGATAACTAGCTTTATCTTTAAGTGTAAGGAATTTGAATTTGGATGATCAGATATGCGAGGAGTGTCTGCTTAGAGCATAAGTTGTTTGTGTTCAGCAGATGGTAGTTTTATGATGGGAATCCAACCCTATTGTGTTATGAATGCAGGAAAGCTCGATATATCTGGAGCGCGTTCAGTTGGTTAAGAAGGGAAGGAATGAGGATGACCAACCATTTTTATGGTAAGATGTTTACATTCTTGGTCTCCCGTTGGATTTGAGCATGGTTGCAGTTAAGGCTATCGAGTTGTATGCCTCACATTGGCAGTCTCTGGTGGTCATTACTGAGAATATTGATGACTGTGGCGCCACCCTCTCATTGCTGCTAATGACTTCTCGTACGCAGTAAATTCCCAAGTAAGCATCTATTCCCTCTCTCTCTGCCTAAAAACATTCTACTAGTGTGGTCACACAATGCCTCTTTTCATTTTAACAGGCTTAAAATTTCTCGAGCCTCCTCAGTAGTTACTTACTCTGTGTATGTGTGTTTTATTTTTTAATGTCGAGTGGCTTGTTATTATTTTGATGTTTTGGGAATTAGCCAATTAGGTGTCGTGGGTGACATTAAGCAGATGAATTAGTGAAAGAAATTATATGGGAATTATTTATTTCCCCGTGCACCACGTGGACATAAGACAAAATATATAACGGAGTTTTGTTTGAAATTTATGGCAGTTTTGATAATGGTAAATGAGGAAGATGTAGAAGCAAAAATGTTGTAATGAGATGTAATTATACATGTCTTGGGTTGGCAAAATCCATCATTTCATTAATTTATACTAATAAATAGGGGTCTGAATTCCAGTACCACTATGAACTGGAAAATATTGAGTGCACAACTGCCCAACACCATACATTTACTATTATTCATATTTATAAATCCATACGCGTTAAGCTCAAAATAAATAAATGAAATGAATTACAAGTAACAACGCCTCATCACCCTTTATTGCCCACCACGTTCAGTGCCTGCTATTAAATCCTTGGTGGAATTTATTACTACTCTTCAATTACGTTTCAGTGAAAACCATAACTGCTCCTCATGAAATTAACAACAACTTCGCACTTGAACTTGAAGAGCCCATGGATTCATTCACAGATATATTGGATTTACCAATACTTATAATTGAGTATTTGAAGTCCAATAAATCCAGAATTACTTGATTTATAAAAGTACGCGGTACTTGAAATCATTTTATTTTTATTTATTCCGACTATCACCCAAAATAAAAGGTAACTCTCCTCTAATGTTGATGTTGTTGGCTAATTACTCATTAATATTGGACTATGATTCTGGTAAACTTTGACTGTCCACTAGCCTAAGAATAAATTAATCATCTTCTTAGATTGACGTGTTAGATTATAATTTTACAATCGTCTCCCTAATTGTCTGTGTCCCAAAGGGAAATATCAAACTCTCAATCTCACAATTAATTATCAATTCACACCCACTGATTTACTTTAGGAAAAATATCATATTTTATGATAAAGAGTATTGATGAAACGTTTCAATATTTTTATGAGGCTCAAATATTGACATCGGAAATTTGTGAGCAAAATTTGATAATATATTGTCTCATTTTCACTCGGTGCGTATTTTAAGAAATTTGATTAAAATTGGTATAAAAATTAGTGACATATGAATCTCATTTTTATATATTAGTTTTATAGTCGAATGTAGGCGAAATAAGTTAAATGAATGTGAGATCTACTTACAAAAAATAGTCAAAGTGAATTGGGACATTTTACTGTGTACATCAATTTTTAGCAAAATGAGACATTTTATCGCGGGCGTATGAAGTATAATTTTCTACATTACACTTGTATTTTTCACATTAGATATGGTGTGTCATACAAATTTTTTCAATTCCGAAATCTAGGTCTCTTGGTATTGCTGGAAAAAATGTTAGACATATTACACATAATTTTGTCAAATTTTAAAAATCATAATATTATTGAAAAATAGGCCTGTGGGCGGATTAAATTTCACAGCAAATTTGTGTTACAAGGTCAATCCTTGTGACAAAATACATATTCTTTTTAGACCACCGCAAAATGTGAGAAAATATGTACACATAGACTAGATTAAACCCAAGATCTATCACTAAAAAAAGTCTTGTAATGCTTCAACTTAGCTAGTTGAATTTGGCCAATACATATTTTCTCTTTAATTTACACATAGAAATAACAATAAAGAGTATTCGTTGGTCATTTAAAGTGCTTCTTAATAACCTAAGGGTAGAAATATTCAAAATGGTAAACTTTCATTCCATAAATAGCTATTAACTTTGCGCAATCAGTAGGGTTAATTGCCAAAAAGCCTCACCAATGTATTAACCATTTCAAAAAAGTTATAAGAAAAATCTCACAATTTAATTTGCAGTAAAATAAAAAATAGTCCAAGAATTTTGGATGACATGAAATCCCTAAAAATAAACAGTTTCAAGTTTGAAAAAAATCATACCACGACATATATTTTTCTTTTGTATATTAATTTATTACAAAATTAAAAGGATGGTGTCCTTATTAAAACGTGTGTGAAATCAAAAATGGATGAAAATCAATGAATTTCTTTTATAGTTAACCCTGGTTTATACGTGCTTCCATATTTGATAACTATCTCTTCCTATCAAACACGCTTTTCATTCCTTTTCTATTCTCTCATCTCAAAAGCCGCAGTCTTGCATTTGTGCTCTTGTTTCTGGTTTCCACTTTTATAGTAAAATAGAAAATATTATAATATTCAAATATGTGTCCAATTAAAAAATAAAAAATCACATTCATGTATTGTTCTATGATTATAGTGAGAATTACATTTTTTAAGCATAACTTGAGTTTATATATAAAGCTAATTTCACAATCATCTGTATAGCGTTGACTTTTTGAATTATTTGTAATTAAACTTCAATAGATATATTCAATTCAATAATTACAATTGAATGTCGATTAGTATATGTATCCTTTGTTCAAAATAAAAAACCTTGAGAGATTAATTGTTTAAGCTAGTGATAATAGTAAATTTCTACACGCAATCTCCAATTTAGTGCTCTTTGATCCCATCTAAATTAGATAATTATAATTATATAATCATCAGATCTTATCAAGTAGATATTTATATATTTGTTTATTGGGAAAGCTGGTGTTTTAGTAGCACAAACAAGAAAATCATTTTCTTTTTATTATTATGTAAATGAGAATATTTGGGTGGTTATATTTTATGGGCACAATTATTATTGTTTATATTTTTTAGTTACTTCTTACCAATTTTTAGAGTGAGAGATGGCAGCTACAGCCTACAAGTGATATTCGCTTGTGAGATGAGATGTACCATTTTGAAACATTAATGTTCTTTCCCCACATTTACAAGGAAATCAATATTTAAACAGTGTATCCAACAGAAATATACTTTGTAATAAATGTAGTATTCATTATTATATAAAATTTCTGGTTTAGACAATCACTCCAATTTAATCCACATGTCTCTAAAATTAATATCTCCACATAGAATTTCGAACCAGTACTCATCTCATCTCTAATGCATTTATAACTTCTATTGTGCTCATGTGGCTATAAATTATAAATATACTTTTTATTTTATTTTATTTTCTTCTTTCAGATTATCTTCAATTTATTTAGGCGGTCCCTAATTCTTTTTCAACATTAATATGCATCATCATCATCTATCTATCTAAAATATATCTAAATTAATTTCGGTTAAAGGTACGGAAAAAAACTGTGCTTTTCCAATTTATAATAACAAAATCATTCAACTAGTTTGTTCCCAACAATTGGGTTGGCTATACTTTTGAATTGATATCTAGCACGTGGCAACCACGTTTTTCAGAATGATTCCACCACTTTGTAATTGCAAAAATTGAATAAAAGCCATAAGAAATAAAAAATGATAATAGATCAAGTTATTTGCTATATTATATACGTACCGGTTTAGAAGTTATATTTGAAGTCAAAATCTATGAATAGCTCATGCTATTTCTGATAATTACTTAACTTTTTTTGAGATATTTTTAAACTAAAATTCAAATTTATAACTCTCAAATCACCACTTCAATGGTTTGTATATATCTATAGTGAATAGCAAAATAAAGAAAGTTGTTGTCGGTCTCTAACAAATACGTATTGGTGTATGAGAGGGATATACTAGTAATATAGATTATTTTTTTTAAAGTCTCTACTCTTTTATTAATGTTCAGTAGTAGCTAGATAACCTTCAACAATATTCAGTTTTAGTATTGGTGAAAAGTTCATTAACGTGGAGACTTAATTATAGAGTGATGTTAGTTATAAATTCTACTAGAAGCTACTATATCGGCATATTAATTGGACTAATAACTAATTTGGTGTGGAATATATTAGTGGTTTTCAACTTGCTTTACTAAACCTTGTTTTATTGAAAACTACATTTTACATTTTACATTTTATTGAAAACTTGATTTTACACTTAATCAATGTTGAAAAGACTTTCAGTAATTAATGACTACTGAAGATTGACTTGAAAATTATGCTGTGAAGTGTATATTTATACTGAATGATAACAATTCAATAACATGCAAATTAAAAAACTGAAATATAAATAATACAAATATTTTTACGTGATTCATACAGTACTGCTTCTAGGAACTGAGAACTTATCAATTTATCCACAAACTACGATTTCAACTTTCTTATGGGTGCAAGGAATATAGTACAAATTAACCTTATCTACACCACAACGTAACTTAGCCTATTTATTTCCTGCTATTAGTAGTGGTAACCTTGCTACGTTCTAGCCTTCTTCTTCTACACAAACTTTACAAAATTTGAGTATAAGGGGATATAGTTTGGTTTCCAACTAACTAAAAACAAACTATTTAATTAAACAATTTGCTCAATTTAGGCTTTGAATATTATAATAACATTACCTAGAATTCTAAGGAAATGTTAGCTGGATTTCTCGAAGTATAATAGAAATTAAGCTTAAAGGAATCTCTAAACACTTGAGGTAATTCCTTTCTTCAAAGTCGCTTTTGTGCTTTGAGTACTTGCTTGAGAGCTTGAATGCTCGGAGACTCAAATGTGCAGTATTTCGGTAACCTTCAAGGTTTTGTTTTGACGGGTATTTATAGGCAGGATTTGAATGGTATCGCTAGAAGAAACACTAATCAAATCCCGTCATTTTGTTGTTTGAAAAGTTTATGTTGAACTCTGATACGTCACTTTCGGCACTTGCAACGTCTTACCACTAGAGCTCTGCAATCCTCGTTCTTTTTCCTTGATATGCGTGATTTTCTATGGATCTTTTGTGACACATGCATGAAGTCAAACATTCAACGTGAGTTTTGACTTTGTGTTTCTTCAGCAGGTTTGAACTAGAACTGACGTTATGCTTTGTGATTCATGAACTTTAGACACTTCCATATTTCTTCATTATTGCCGCTCCATAATTCTTCAGTAGCTTTAAGGCTGCAATACTTTTTACATGTCCTGTCAATAGAAAGCTTCTTCTTAAAACTGAATTACTACTACTAAAACTATATTTGCAAGATTGTTCCCTAACATAGGAATATTACTAAATTCACACTGTAAAACAATCATAGAATGGTATTCATTCAAATTAATCTTTTGCTCAGTAGTTTTCCCTAACAGTTCTTTAATTTTTCTCCTTGCTTTATTGAAGTAAAAACTCCAATATCTTGTAATGCTGATCTAGGTTTATTATTTTTATTTTTTTATAAATCACACCGAAATTTCCTCTTTCATAATAATACAAGTCTTATGCATCAAAAGCCATTAATAAATTTAAATTCAATGGAGCTCAACTTAATTTTATATGCATCTCTTTACTGTTTGAAATTATACTTAATAAATTCGAAATAAGTCTCACAAAATTTATTAAACACATGCAATTATGCAAACATATGTTCAAGGTCGTTTGTTTCTTCACTCCAATAAATTTAGCATAATTTTTTTTAATTAAAGATTGTCGAATGGATCGATATATTCCATTTTAAGTCTATTATTTTAGAAAGAACAAAACGCTGCTATCCGATAATAGAAAAAATCGGTGTAGCATATTTAGAAACAACCCTAAAAATATGTGCTTCAAAGTAGAAAGTATTTAAGCTATATATTATTAATACCTAAAATGTAGCATATAAATATTGTAGGTGTAGGGAAACATGGAATACAAGTGAAATATTTGGGACCATAAGGAATATGATTTGTCTAAATTGTTAATTACTTGGGCCATACTCTCATAAACATATCAATAACTACCACCTAACAATATTTACTACATTTTACCCTTATAAACAAACACTCTTATGATTTAATACCGAAATTTATTACTTACGCCTTTATTAATTTTTTTGTTAATTTAGTAAAATTCTTAATATTATTGATAATCCAACAATTGTAACATGACCCAAAAAGGACAAGGAAAACAACTGCGCGACAGATAAAAATCTAATAAGTATAACGACATGTCAGGTTGCTTTATATATATAGGAAAATTGCATATCTGTATCTAAATTTTGGGTCTTTTAACAAAAATAATCCGACCCGCAATTTTTTATATTTGCCAAATCTTCAAAAAATTTATCAATTCTATCTTGAAACTTGGATTCGTCCAAAAAAATTAGTCTATAATATAGAATAACTAAATTTAATATTTATAAAAATAATATATAAAACAATATATAAAAATAAAAATAAACAATGACATCAAATTACTACATTTTACAACAAAATATAAATATATATTCTTAATAAATGTGGAAAATTGAAGTATTACTATTTTGATAAAACGGAAGAAATATGAAAATTGGCCGTCAACATAACGACATCAGTTTGATATAAGACGTCGCTGCGATCATGACAATCGCGAGAAAAAACATTCTTCTTATAGTATATCACACATATCGTAGCGCAAAGCAAGCGGCTCATTGTTTGGCGCAATTTGCAAGTAATGTAGATGAAAAGGTTTTGGACAGACGTATGTCCTGACTCGCTAAAGGATATTGTTTCATCTGATATTACTAATAAAATTTCGTTAGTTTTGCTTTAAAAAAAAAAGGTAAATGAACAGTTTCCACGTCAGCTATCTTCCTCATTCTCAATCACCCACCCCATTGATGACCATTCAAATGCTGTGTGAGCTCTGAAATCGGAAGTGATTGAAATTAGAAGCATGAAAAAATGGGCCAATCATGGAAGGGACAAAGGTAAAAACAAAATCCACTTACATTTGGAAGCTATACAATTCTCTTTTTAAATTTCACCCCCAAAACAAAACCCCGCAAAAGGAAAGCAAAACTCCCAGATAACATAAATGATAGCATGAGAGAGAGAGAGAGAGAGAGAGCTCAAGGGAACCCTCACGGGCCACGGCGGCGGCGGAAAGAGATTGGGACGTCTGGTTTTACTGTTGACTGTTGAGATTAGGGATCGCCTCAATCCCGTTTGGTTAATTTTCTTCCCTAGCGACAGCGTTTCATTATGATGTGGCGTTGTACAAATCCAAGTTCTTTTTGTATTTTTTTTTTTTTTTTGTATTTATGTGTGTAGCTTCCACGTCATCGAATTGCTAATATTTTAAAAAAATGTGTAGAAATATATTTTTTTCTCATATATTATATAAATGGGGTATGATTTGGGGATTATGATTTTAAAGTAAGGTCTAGACTTATAAGGCAATATCACGTTATTCGCAAATTAAATTAAGAAAAATAAATAAGTTTACATGATATATGTATATATAATACATGTACACACAAAAGTTAAGTAATTTATTCATTTTAACTGAAAATGTATCTTACATAGTTACCCTTCACGGTCACTAAAGAAAGGTGTATTTAATTCATTATCTTTCCTTAATATTATAAGAATTAAAATTAAACTAACAAATTTCATTAACTGTGAAATTATGAAATTATACTTATCTTTATCTTATCTATTCAACTAATTATGGATTATACGCATTACTCACTCAAATAGATTATTAGGATTTTCTGCATTATATATGTAATAATAATAAAAACAGCAAAACGAAATTATAAGTCTAAATCTAAATCAATTATTATATCATCTAAATCTAGATGCATATCTTGTTTTGAACACCACGGTTTTCAGGAATTTAACCATGAGCTAAATTATTTATTTCCTAATATATTTGTGTGCAACAAGGAAAAGTAAAGCCAGCTTAATCTAATAAATCTGGTGACAATATTAGATTAAGGGCAACTTAGTCATGTCTTTAATTACATAATTAATGACCTGAATATAAAAAATAAAAATAAAAACAGAACGGATCCTGTTCAATTTTCAAAGGTATCATATGTATACATATTATATTAATATATCAATGTCTATTCTCATCGAGTGAGTAAGTGGATATAACAGTTTAGAGACATAAAAGTTATTTGAACTCTTCCTTCCATTTATATTGGAATCCCAATTACATTCAAATATCAAGATTGTATTATTAGAATAATTCTAAAGTTAATTGCATTGTCATCAATAAATATTGATTGAAAAACTCAATTATATATCTGCTAATAGCAAACTCCATTAGATTTAGTTTCTTGGAATTTCTAAAATTGTATTTGAATTTAGTTTAATTTTTCTAAGAGTCCAAGTAGAGTTCCTACTTTAGACACAATATCCAATTTAGGCATATGTCTAGCGAATCCTTTTTCCTTTCTTTTTCAAGGATAAATAAATTAAAAAATCAATATCGAATATTAGAAAGTGTGTTTTTCCATATTTCTAAAAAACAATTAAAAAAAATTCGAAAGACAATCCGTGTTTTTCCACGTACATTTGTAAAAGTAAAATAAAATAAAATAAAATAAAAATGGAAATATCAGCATGACATGATATGCAAGACGTAAGCAACAATGAATCGTTAGCTAGGACCCTTTGAAATTAAAGTTGTCCATCATCTGTTAATTACATGGGCCCACACTCTCATAAACAAATCACCAACTAACCAAATTTACTAGTCTGGTACCACAAAATAACTCTTACAATGTGTATATGAAGAGGAAAGTAATTGGTAATTTGGTATGGTACCAACAAAACTCTTGCAACCTCATATATATCGTTGATATAAATATACCTCAACAACAATATCACTGACAAAATACAAAAATATTAAATTACTATCCTTATATGGAAATGCATCTAAATCATATTAATTAGAACCACTATTTGAATATCTAATTTATAATATGAAAATAGTTGTTTATGATTAAGCATGTAAGGCTTGTTTAGTATTTATGGACTTTTGGTACTTGTTACAAATTTTACAACTTCCACTGAAAATTATCCTTTACTTTCTACATATATTATTTTAGCATTACTTTCCAATTAAATCACGATCTTTAGCTATTTTGTAACTTTTACATGATTTTTGAAACATTTGGGTACCACTAGCTTTTGATTTTAAATAAATGAATTTTTTCTGCACTTTTATTAACAGTGAAACGTCATTTTAAATTTTCAATGATAATACAAATGTTGTTTCACAGTGAATTTGCTACATATAAAAAATAAATGGTGATGCCACTAAAATGTTTTAAAATTCACTTTGAACTTACAAAAATCAGTGAGATATATATCGTGATTTATTGGACCTTTATAACTTTTACTTTATAACTATTACTTAGTCATTAATTATTCAAACTATATATGGGTGATGCGATATGGATTTTGTATTAAAAAACATATACATATTCAATCACTATTTATTTGCACTATCGCTGAAAATTACGTACGTAACCAAAAATTAATTATTGATCATACAGGATTCAAATAATCTATTCTGATGAAGTTATAAAATATACTTCCTCCGTGCACCAAAAATACTCTTATTGGTGGATTACACTGGTTTTAATGCACAATAGGTAAAGTAAGAGAGATATGGAGAAAATGTGATTGAAAAAAAAAAATAGTTGATAAAGTAGAAAAGAGAGGAAGAAAAAGTGGTTGAAGTAAAAAAAATTGGTGGGACCTACTAGTAAAAGCTGTAAATAAATTGATATTTAATGATATTGTATTGTGAGAAGTTTTCCATAAATGGAATGGGACTATTTTTTGTGGACGGACCAAAATGGAAAAATAAAACTATTTTTGATGGACGGAGGGAGTATATGTAAATTTGTAAAATCTATTAATGTACTACATTTTTAAAAAACTAATAAAAAATGAAAAAGAAGTAAAAATCCATATGCAGGTGGCTTAATTGAATGAAGTTTTGCAGTGGTCATATGTTGCTGCAGTGGTCATTGAGGAGGTCGTCTTCCCATTTCCCTTCCGTTTCGCCGCCTTCTGGCCAATAGAGCGGCTCCTACTCGACTCCTCACTCGGAATGGCTCGGCTTCGATATCTCCACTCGTACCGAATTGCCCGTCGGCTGTGTGCCTTCTACGCCTGGGTCCGGCTGACCCACTGCCCGACTATTTTTCGCAAAAGCAAATCTTTTCTCACATCTTGACATACCTAAACAGTTTCTTGTTCTCATTCAAGTATGTGGACAACACATCCTTCAACATGTCCAACTCACTTGTACCGCTCCTTATCTCCATTTCAATGAAGTTGTATATTACGCATAATTTAGATAATTCGGGGTATTTATAGAAGAAAAAAAGCAAAAAAAAAAAGTAATAGCCGTTAAGAAGAAAAAATAATAATTAAAATAGCCGTTGTCAGCTGTTTTTTTTTATATTTAAGAATTTTTTATAATTTTTATATTTTTAAATTTAAACAAAAAAATTGCGGAAAAAGAAGCACATTCGCGGAGGGCGCGTGTCACGCACTCGCATCTTAATTGGCCACGACGCTCGAGTGCACGACACCCGCGCGTGAGGGCGGGACGCGACTTTCAACATGTGCAGGTGGTTTGAGCCAACGGCTCTAAGCGCTGCAACGACGGGTAATTGTGGGCACAGGCGGGCGGCTCACTGCGCGAGCTGTTGTTGCTGATGGTCTGATATCCAAAATGTAGCATAAAATAATTGGAGTTTTTGAAAAAAAATGGGAACATATGTATGATACTTGGGACCGTTGGAAATTTGATTTGGCTAGCTACTTTTCCAATTTCTTAGGCTATACCGTCACACGTCAAATCACCACCAAAATTATTTGATTCATCTATTTTGCGGGCCAAACTAGTTTTTGTTGATGTACCAATATATATACTATTGTGATTTGATACCAAATTTCATTATTGTCGTCCCTAGCATAAAATTTGTAATTTTGACCTGATTACTCTTCCGAATTTTCCGGAGATTCAAATTTTAAAACTTGGTGGAGTTTCGATTGCCAGAAATTAAATGTTGGATAATATTTTCCACATTTTAAAAGTCAGGTTAAATTTGTAAAATAAATTATTTGTTATTTAAATGACAACCATGTCAAAATAAAATATTGTATATCAATCAATGCCTAATTGATGTGACAAAGCTAAAACACCGCAAGATTCTATCTTTAGCGAGATGTCTTAGATTCAACCTCGAATGCGTGTGATGTAATATATTTATCATCTTGTATGATGGTATAGTGTTCCTAGCTATACGCGGTATGGTGGGCTTACTTTATTTGGTGATGCAGTACTTTAATTATATCAAAAGAATCAATATTGTAGCGACATATTAGGTTGGTTTATATGTGTGTGTATCTATGAAAAATTACATATTTGCACCTAACTTTGGGCCTTTTAATATAAAAGTACCGACCTTTTAACATTTTAAAATTGATTCCGATCCTTAATAAATTATTTTGAACAATTATGTTGTAAAGTTCGTTTTTAGCACCCGAAACCAACATGGAGGACCCAACTCTAACCTATTATTTCAACCCCAAACAACAAATGGATTGTTTTGCGCCACTTCAAAACAACGTCCTTTCGAATCAAATTTTAAAAATAAAAAATAAAAATAAAAAAATTGTACCTAGATAAAAATTTCCATGTCAGCTGCGACCCAATATGGAAATGTTGTGTGAGAACTCTGAAAATAGAAGCGGTCGAAATTACACGTACACAAAATTACGTAAATTACATGTCGAGACAAAATCCCTTTCGCTTCTGGAAGCTTTTTTTCTTTTACTTGTTCGAATTTGGAAGCTAGAAAAGGGAAAATAGTAACATAACAACTTTTTTTTCCTTTTATACACCAAACAAACCCTTGTAACAGGATATTTCGTAACCATACGAGCATTGGAATCACATTGCACTATATAGTATAGATATACATCGTAACCACCCGAAACGATGATAAAAACAACTGGTCCCCAAAAATTACACACACACACACATATATATATATATATATATATATTTTCGCTATCCAATATGATACATGTGTTTTCATTTTATCTTCTCTTCCATGATGACATGAGTCATGAGACGACAAGCAACATATCGCTATATCCACCCATTTTTCCTTGTATATTCTTTTAAACTCATACAAAAGTAAAGCAAAGAAGAAGAAGAAAAAAAATTACATAATATATATAATATAGTATATAACTGAATGAGTCGAAAATAATCCAGCTTTTCATTTCCCTTGACGTAAATAAAAATAGTAGCAATAAACACGTTCATACCAAATCCTATAAACACAGTATTCATCAGCATTAAATTGCATGATCGTTGTATAAATTCTACGACAGCGGAGAGCTGGAAACTCACATCCATCTAGCTAGGCCCTCCATCAACCCCACCTCGCTCTAGATTACTTGAAACACTTCCGTCCAAAAGAAAGGAAAGCAAAAAAAGAAAAAAACATGGGCAGGTCCCCATGCTGCGATAAGGTAGGCTTGAAGAAAGGGCCATGGACGCCCGAAGAAGATCAGAAGCTTCTAGCATATATCCAAGAACACGGCCATGGCAGCTGGCGCGCTCTCCCTCCAAAAGCCGGTATATATTGAGTTTTTTTTTTTTTTAATTGTGCATGCAGTTGCAGACGGCAGATGATGATTGTTATATATATATATGTATGTAAAATGAAATGATGAGATTGTTTTTTTTAATAGGGCTTCAGAGGTGTGGGAAGAGCTGCAGATTGCGGTGGACGAACTATTTGAGGCCAGATATTAAGAGGGGGAAGTTCAGTTTACAAGAAGAGCAGACCATAATTCAGCTTCACGCCCTTCTAGGAAACAGGTGATTAATTAATTAATCATAATTTCTATTTGATCATCATCATCATCATCATCATCATCATCATCAATAATGATCATCCAATTTGGTTGAATATGATGGCTGTTCATTTTTGGTAAGGAGATTTTGGAACCAAAAAAGAGAAAGAAAAAAAAAACGAAAAGAAATCTAGGGAATTAATTTGGGGAAGCTAGGTACAACACAGATTAATCCCCTGCCAGCAATGTTTTAAAAACCGGACCGGTGAGCGAACCGGTGAAGCTATCAGTTCATGGTTCAACTGGTCGGATCGGTTAGACCACTGGTTGAACCGGAATACTGTAGCAAATATATATATATAAATAAATAATAAAATTAATTAGTTACTTTATACATAAATCAGATAGCCTCTTAATTTTACAATTTTACTATAAGGCATGAATTATTTTTTTAATTTTGAGTTTGTGCTTAATTACTTTTTGATAGAATTGTTTTCAGTTAAACACATCATGCTTCATATTCGTTTTTGAAATTAATAATTAATTTTTGCATATAATTTTGATATATACCATCATTTCTTAATAGTTAAAAATATTAACAAATGAAGTTGACAAAGAAAATGGATAAAAATAATCACGTGTTTAGTAAAAATTATGAGATATTGTAGATAATTTTTTTTCGATGTTTTATATACAAGAATATTTAAATTTCATAAAATATAAAAAAAGTTATTGTAGCCCAATGGATAAGATATATCATTTCTTAATATTGGTCAATGGATCAATTTCTATTAAGCACAAATTAGTATCATTTTTGAAAACTATTTTAAAAAAATCAAAAAATCAGTTCAACCGGTCACCGGTTTCCGGTCGAACCGGCCGATTTTTTCAGTTTGCACTGGTTCAATAGATTGGTGGTTTTTATGACCGAACCGGACCGGACAACACACGCCGCGAACCGGCCGGTCGGATCGGATATTTAAAACACTGCCTGCCAGTTTGTAGGGCCTAGATAGTTTATCAGTGAGGAGCAACATAAATGTGTGTCCATGTGTGAGAAGTAATTGCTAAGGTACAAAACTGTTTAAGCGCAACGTCACCCTCCAAACATTTCACTCTATCTACAAAAATGGTTTTATCTCTTCATTTCTCTTTCATAATCATATATGGGGACCCCCTTTTTTTGTACAATAGTTTCTTAATCTCAATTGGATTATGATTTAATCGGTGTGCAGGTGGTCAGCAATAGCGAGCCATTTGCCTAAAAGGACCGATAATGAGATCAAGAACTACTGGAATACTCATTTGAAGAAACGACTAGTGAAAATGGGGATCGACCCGACCACCCATAAACCTAAGAACCACGCCCTTGGCTGCAGCCAGCCCAAGGAGATAGCCAACTTGAGCCACATGGCTCAATGGGAGAGCGCTCGCCTTGAAGCTGAGGCGAGGATAGTGCGCGAGTCCAAGCAGCTCGTGTCCAAGTCCTTCATCTCTCAATTGATGAACGCCGCCTCCGCTCAGCCGGCCTCACGGCCGCCTTGCCTCGACATACTCAAAGTGTGGCAAGGCACGTGGACGAGGAGTTCAACAAGCACTAGAAAAGATGTGGTGGCGGCGAACCTCGAGTCCCCCACATCGATACTCAACTTCTCTGACAACATGATCGGGGCCGCCCCCAACGTCGTGGGATTGATCAACGACAGCATCAATTACGTCGGGCCATGCACGACCGGGAAGGCCAACGGCGGCTATCAAGAGGAACAAACCAAGGGCATAATGGGGAATTCGATGCAGCTGCATGATCATGTCAGCGTGGCTGATTCCATGAGGTTTCCGAGCTTCTTGGATGGCTTCGGAGATCTCCATGGCTCCGGACAAGGCGACAACGTTGTGTTCGAGGATAATAAGGCTAACTACTGGAGCAATATTCTGAACGTGGTCAATTCGCCTATGGGTTCGCCCGTTTTCTAGGTCGAGATATCTTATGCTGCCATAGAAAATAATAATTTAGTTCAATGCTAGCTACGTTAATTAGCTAGGTTTTAGCCTTCTAATTAACATAATTATATGCCTGTTGACATTTAGATAATCTGAAATTCATCGATGTCGTCTAAGACGGGTTAACAATGTTGGTGTAGTGTGTTTGAATTCCTCAAATTATGTAAGAAGAAAAGTTTATTAATTATTGTTATCATTTCACTATGCATGTAATATGCAGCAGACCCATTGCCAATTTAATGAAATGAGTATCCTATTAATATTTGCCAGATTCGTGGTCCATTGATCTAAAATGATGTCAGAAACTTGTTTCTTTTTTATCTATAATTAAATGTGAGAAAAAGGAAACACATTGTAGACGGCCTTCAGTTTCATTCCAAATTTGCATCAATTCATTATAACCAGTGGAATGAAGTAAAGCATCTTATGCAAATTTAAATATATTATATCAAACATGTTTTATAATATATACTTTGATTTTAAGATGTCGTTTTATTTCTCCAGAAACGATTGCTCTTTTCTGCGTGGGTTTCCAATTTCTTTCTAATTTGTAAACTTGTACGGACAGAAGATCTAATCAAACTCAAACTGATTTTTCAAATATAAATACCACTCTGGAAATAGACATTTAAATTAATGTAACTAGAGTTGTGGTGCTTTTAGAGTATCGATTTCGGGATTCAGTGGTCCCTCATGAATCATGAGAGAGAGAGAGGGAGAGTATTCATTGCTTACTATATATAGAAGATCGTGAAATCAGCATCATATATAATTTCACTAATTACATACAAAATATAATTAACTCGTAGATTTTTTTTTTGAGAGAGATAATAACTAGTTGGATTTGGTTGATGTGTTTAATTGTGCTTTCTCCCTATATATTTGATTTCAGTTGTTGTAACCTACGTACCACATTTTCTCGTCGATCCATATATGCAATCGGGTCAAGCGACACGAATTCGGATCTTGGTTGGTAAAACCAACTCAATGGAAAAAACGGTAGGTCCGCTGAAAAATTTTCCCGACTTAAGTTTAGAACTTTGCTAAGTTGTTAAACTAACATCACGAGTCAACGTCACACGAAGGTTTTGTAAAATAAAATTTCGGAATAAATAACATGTTTTTTTTAACTTAGAATAGAGAGAGCGGTGGAGTTTAAACCTCTTGATATCTGTACGTTTGGATGTGTCATTGGAGATAATAAAAAAACACTTTTTTGAGGGGGTAAAGATATTGAATTTATTCCATTTCATCATCTGTTACAATATCCTCCAACCATAATGGAAAAACTAATAATCCAACAAGTTGACCGAGATTAATGCACAACAAACTGTGCTAAACTATGGGCTACCCGATTCAACAACCTATACACATGACGCACACCTATGAGCACCTTTGGTATCACAGCTTCAAGGATCCTGGAAATGTCTTCAGGCAACAGCTCGTGCTCCTCTTCCGGGTTGGCCGTATACACTTCGGTCGGCATGATCTGATATTAATTCGAAGCTAAAGTAATGCCATGGCCCATGGATATCTGCCATTATTTCGGGTATAAAGAGCATTTTTTTTGTTTGCGAAAAGGAACAAAGAACACTTAAGTAACTGTCTTAATAATTATTTGAATTTGAATTGGTGGATGGCCATACTTTTTATTTGTTAACGTTTAGATTTCATATTTTCACGAGTTCCTGAAATTTCACAATACTCTTGGCGAATATAAGCCCATTGATACACTCGATGAGTGTCTGTTTTAAATATAAATAAAAATTAAAGATTGTTTCCGGAGGATTTGCGTCATGTTGTGCATCTAGTATGAGAGAATATGCTAGTTGGTATTTGTATATTGAAAAATTTGTTGGTAGGGACTCAATATTTTTATATTTTTTTTTGGGTCTTCTTCTTACTCAAGCTATTTCTTCTTCTTCTCTTCTTCTTTCTCAAACTATATCAGCAGCCATTCTTTTTTCCTTTTTTTTTATGTAATTTCAGCCTTTTCTCATCCTCCAACTTCCAGTATTTCGATCTTCAAAGACATCAACAAGATAACAACAGAAAATAATTTTCGATA
Source organism: Monilaria moniliformis (assembly GCA_034509125.1). Lineage (NCBI taxonomy): Eukaryota > Viridiplantae > Streptophyta > Magnoliopsida > Caryophyllales > Aizoaceae > Monilaria > Monilaria moniliformis. The sequence goes on from JAYDZE010092157.1 coordinate 41,535, forward strand.
AATTTTAAAAAAAAATTAAAGTAGAAAAAATAAATAAAAAAGTTTTAGAAGGGGCTTAAGCTCTCCACCCTCCTTACCCCTGATCACATGTATAGGTTGACATAAAGCTGCTCACATTCTAGCTCAATATGTGAGGAATTGTTCACGGTCAATCTATTAGACCGAAGATTTCCCTAAATAGCTTAAAGACGTTGTATCTAATGATATTTCTTAATTATAATGCACTAATCCCCCATTCAAAAAAGATTATAGATTGTATAAAAAAAATATATGTGGAAAGTATAGATGCACAAAATTTTGGTACAAAATAACGGTATTTTTTTTATATGATGTACAAAAAAAAAAAAAAAGTATTAAATCAAAAGATTATGTGCGTGTAAATGCGCAAGATTGTTAAAGCATGAAATTTGTATAATTTTTTTTATTTTTCTAAACTTAGGTATAAAATTTCTTATAGATGTTTAACTGGACAATTATTTCATGATTCTCACACCTTAAATATTACAAATATTGCTCCACAAGACCGATCATAGCTAGAACGAGGCTATTTATTAAAAAGTTAAATTTCATATTCCAATTTTCACATATAGCAATTTAATTAAAGCTTGCTAATTTCAGTTATAAATATTTATTTATATATATAATAAAAAACTGATGGTCAAAATAAAAGATATAATTAATATCGTTCATGAACGTAAGTCTCACTCAAAATACTAATTAATTATTCTGATAACAACTAAAGAAAGTAGAAGTAGTAAAGTAGATCTGTTTGGACTACGATTACTTCGACGTGATCGAATTTTGGATCGGGCCGAACCGGCCGAAATCTTCACGTTCGTCCCAATAGTTTTCACAGTGCCATGAACAAGCAAAAATTTAAGAAAAAATTCCATGTTCCACAGATTAATAAGTTTTCAAATATTGTAATTCTTGATGAATTAATTTACATGGACACATTGAAGACGTGAACTTCTTCCGTCTTGGACTTTTTTTGTTTGGTTTTTGCGGAATAATTCATATTACTTAGTTTTTGTTTTTGTGTTAAGAATGTGTTTATGAAATTTTTGGATGTATCTTTTTGAGGTAATATCTATGATATTTGTTAAGAATTATTTTGTGTTTTTCGTAATGAGATAAAATACTATAATTTCTATAGAATAGAGAGTTACTTTATAAGTTAAGAGCAGGGGTTGACGCAGGAAAAAAAATGTTGGTAGGGGTTCTCATTGAGCCAATTTTCTTACAGATATATATATATATATAGGGTTGAACTAGTGTGTAGTGATCCCTTATATTAGAACTGAGACCAAATCTGGTTCGTTGAATCTGAAATTATACGTCCAAGATTTAACAAAAAATGAAATTAGTAATGCAATGTTAAATTGATGTATTTTCAGCTATTATTCCTTTTATTTATTTATTTATTTATTTATTTATTTATTTCGGACATTATATTCCAGAAACTAATTTGTTTAG
>JAYDZE010092158.1:0-24479 GCA_034509125.1 Monilaria moniliformis
TTTCAAATAATCCTTTGTTCTTCTCTCTCCTCTTCCCAAGATTCCTTCTTCTTCTCTCCTCAATTAATTATTCCTCCATTTCTTCTTGTATAATGCAGGCCTTCTTATTCTCTAGTTCTTCTCAATCTTCAGCCCTTTCTACACATATGGCGCCCCGATTCGTGGGGCGCGCGCCCCATCGCCCCGCGCCCCGGATATTTACCGAATCGCCCCGGTGCGCCCGCGCTCCTAACAACACTGTTATCATGAGAGTTGGATGAACCTAATTTGTCCTGGAAAAAGTTAATGACTTGAGATTTTAAACTTAGGGTGCGTTTTCTTTGGTTGTAAATTTATCACGAGAAAAGGAGGGATAAGAAAATTATCTCCGTTTTTAAATTCTCATCCCTCATTTTCTATAAAGAATCTCGCCCTTTCTTATTCCACCTTTTCACTCCAATGAGGGATAATATTATCATGAGGTATTTGTGTGATAATATTATCCCTCATTGGAGCGAGAATGATAAATAAGAAAGGGCGAAATTTCTTTTTATAGAAAATGATGGAAAAGAAAGGAGGAATTTAAGGGAGAAAATTTTCGTATATCTCATTTTCCCATGATAAATTTAAAACCAAAGAGAACGCACCCTTACTGGTTAAATAGTTATTTATTGATGTCCGGAACTGACAACATCTTGTCTCAGATAAATAAAGTGCTAGTACCTTAAAATTCTTCACATCTTTACACTATTATTAGCGTGTTACAGTACACTGTACACATAGTGATCTCGCATATGCTTCAGATTCATGCATTTGAAATGGCACGAAGATTATTCAGTAATTCAAGCTTGGACAGTGGTTCATCTTCACCCAACATGTCGAGTGTGTATTTACTTGGGTCAGTTTCTATGTATGAAAATTCAACTAATTTTGACAGGAACTTGCAAAGCGACCACGAAGTTCCGTGCATTACAACAACAATTGTGTCTAGTTTTACTCAACAATTGCCAAATTGGGCCAGCTACTTGGATTGCTCACTGCCTCTGCATATTGCCCATGTTTGAGTCATACTGTGAAGGCTTCAGCCATTTGGTAATATCGGCTCTTTATCGTTTCTTAAAAAGGGGCAGCAACGATGAAGATTTAGTGGAAGCAAAAGAGTATGCTGCCAAGTTATTTTTGGATATTGTTAATGGTACTCTGGGACATGACAATGGGGTCCTTATTAAGATTATTCAAGTTTTTAAAGTCAATTTAACAGATATTGATAATGTGATGTCTGATGTATCAATGAAGAGGAAACCCAAAGCTGATTCAGCAAAAGAAGTGGTTGAACAATATGTTTTCAAGCTGATGGAATTCCAATCTTATATGACTGCTGTTGATCTGTTAATACACTTCTCCATCTGTGACTCTGGAGAGTCATATTTACTGAAAATGATGGAGTGCCGACAAATGAAAGCAGCGGAGAAGTGGGCAACATATTTGGGAAAGCCAATGCTGTGTTTGCTCGTCCAGGAATATGTTGACCAGAAATTGTTACAACCTGCATATGATATTATAAAGAAAAATAATTTGCGTCAGGAATTCCCTGAATTACATCATCAGAGTAAAGAAAGGTAAGTAGCTTTTGTTTATTGCTGTGTCCTTTACTGTTATTTACCAATCATCATTTTATATTAATGGGTTCAACTTTCAAGTACCAACTAGAAACTTGCTGGAATAGCCATTTCTTACATGATTGCAGCTCGCTGAAGAAACTAGCAGAAAAAGGAGTCTGGGAGATAGCAGAAGTGAGAGCTAATGGTGACCGAAAACTTCTTGAATATTTGGTATGTGCAAGGTGTCCAAATTATTCAATGGACATTGTTGAACTTGTTTTCTCTGTTCTGTTGTAGATGCACATCCCTTTGTTTTGTAGTCGTATGATACTTTGTCTAAACTATTTCCTCTCGTAAATTTTTTGAGTTCACAAATATACTTTTTCAAAATCAGTGGAACAAGAAAGGGAGAAGTAAACACATCATTGTTGTCCGCATGATAAAGCTGTCTATGTTGTTTCCGGAAGAGGAAATTAAAGTTTGGATTCACTTCTTACTTTAACTATAGTAGTATAAAATAAAAAGACCAAATTAAATGAACGGATGATTTATTTAAGTTGTATACTAGGTCTACTTAGCAATGGAAGCTGGCTATTTTGAAAAGGTTGAAGAGCTATGTGAACGCTATTCCATCAAAGGTTTCTTTGATTCTAAAGGTATGCTACAAGAAACATCCACATATATTGGTTTTAGTATGAAGATTGTTATATTACAATGATTCTGATTGAGTCTCAATTAAGTAATGAGGAAGACCAAATGTTTCTGGGAAGGTAGACTTTGTTTCTTGGAGAAAACAAACATCACTTCAGTATTTTGGAGAATCAAATGTTTCTTTCTTGTCTATTGACTGATAGGTCTCTCAAGTGCTGGCTGAATATGGTTATGTCCTTCTGATTTTTAAAATTGATATTCGCGTTGGTATATTAGTACTTTATCTTTGTTGTCTGATTATGAATTATGATTTTTATACAGAGCCCAAGTCAAATCTTCCGCATCGTCACTATTTAAATCTTCATGAGTTGTGTATTGAGGATGTTTTGTGGGTTGATGAAGTCAATAGTCTGCGCAATGCAATAAGCTACTTTCAGAAATGCAAAGTTGTTGGTGTTGACTGTGAATGGAAACCTAATTATGAAAAGGGCAGCAGACCCAGTAAGGTAAGCTTAGCTTTTCCATAACCATCACATGGTGCAAGGTGATTTTTTCTAAAACATATCTACCTTTTTTTTTATCTCCTAAAAGACTGCAAAAGTAGTTTCTCTGTCATAATACTAGTCAAGATATCCATCATCTTTGAGCACCTTCCTGCTAGCAAGATTCTTTTGGTGTATCTGCTTATTTTTTATCAAATACTGCAGGTCTCCATCATGCAAATTGCATCTGAGAAGAAGGTTTATATACTTGACCTTATCAAGCTGTATAAGGATGTTCCGACTATTCTAGATGAATGCCTTGGCTGCTTATTGCACTCTTCAAGCATTTTAAAACTTGGTAAATAAAGTTTTTATGCTTTAATCCGAATCTTGAGCACTGAAATGCAGTTTGATTTTAAAGTAACACAATTTAATTAAGAAGTTGACTGGAATCAAACACAATCTGCAATAGTAATGTAAGTGGACTAGGTGAGCCGTGAGGAAAATACCACATATTTTCTTTTTTGACGTCACTCAACATGCTTACACACCCTGAAACAGTCATATTGAAAAGTTCCCTAAGGCTATTTTGAATTTGGTGTGGCTAGCCTAACAGTTTACAAGTCTGTTGAGTGTATATATACACAAGATTCCTATGTATATCCATTTGACATGTGGCTAAAAATGGACCTCTAGCTATGTCATGAGTCATTACGTCTACCAATTGATCTGTACTTCTCTTGTAGTACTAGGTTAGACTAGGATCTATTCTGTCTTTGGCCTATGAATTTGAATTTTAATTTGCTTAATGTTGTGACAATGAGCTAGGCTGTTTGCAATTCCAATAGCAGCTGTGTTATGATGTTATCACAAATGAGCACTACAAAGTATCTCCAAGGTATGACATACACTGCCGATGGGAATACCTGTACAATTTGGATACTGCGTAATATTTGGGACTATGTTTAGAGAACATCACTCCTTTGCCTGGAGAAGGCTTTAGATGAGTTAGGATAAGATCTACTGCCTTTGCCCTGCAGAAGATGTGATTCCAATTTATCAGTTCTCGCATCAGTGACACAAGACTCAACTTGAGTTATTGCTAGCCTTTCTCCTGTGTATTTCTTGCCAGAACCACACCTCTACTGAGCTTTAGGCTGAACACGAGTAATTTCCACCATCCAACTCAAAAACATTGTTGGAGTCTATGTATGGATGAAAGGGAGTTCAATAGTTTAGGTTCAGCCAGGAAAAAAGAGAGCAGAGCGGCTTTGCATATTGATAAGTTGGCTGAATTCCCATGTTGATAATTTTGCTGAATGAATAATTTCAGATATCTCAAAGAGATAAATTCAGGATTGATGTGACTATTCATTTGTGCAACTACGATCAAGAACAATAAAGAAAAAAAAAGATAGGTCAGGCGGAAAATTATTTAGGGATCTAGTCCAGTAAATACAGGACACGTAATTAATCAGAACAAAAGAAATATCTTGGCATATCTGCTAATTCCAATTGCATTATTTCAGTGACACTTGTATGCCACTTTGTTTATTTGTTTGTGTTTTTACGATTTGCATGCAACATATATCTATTTCATTGTTCTCCATTTTTTGTAGGTCTTCTGTGTTCACTAGTGTGGATAAGATAAAATCTTAAATACTGACTGCATTTATGAAACTGCAGGCTACAATTTTCAATGTGATGTTAGGCAGCTTGCACTTTCATATCGAGATTTGAATTGTTTTAAACACTTTGAGATGCTTCTTGATATCCAGAACGTTTTCAGAGAACCAAGGGGTGGTCTTTCTGGTCTGGCTGAGGTAACTTTAACCAGCCAGAGATATTTTTATCAAATGTTTTGAGCTGCTATCATAGTCAAGGGACCTAATTTTCCTATGCTATTATGGCGTTGGTCTAAACAGAAAATTTTGGGCATTGGTCTGAATAAAACAAGACGAAATAGCAATTGGGAGCAACGGCCTTTAAGTCATTATCAGGTGGGTGCTTCTGTGTATGGTAATTTAATTTTGGCTTTGTCTTGTCATCTTAACATCTTTTGTGGCATTTAGTAATGTTCTTGGCAGTAGCATCAATGTCAACACAAAACCGTTTCCAAGGTATAGAACTAAGTGGGAAGATGAAGTTCCTATGTTCCTAACTTTTACTGTTAAAAGAACTACATAATCAACTGAAAATATATAAAACTACTGTACAACATGATTATATCTTTAGTACCTACAGTATCCTAAGGAGGCATTTACTATTGATGTTTAGCCAATATAGATAGGCTAATCCATTGTTTACCAAGACAGATTGGAAATTCGGGATCCTAAGGCCTTCCATAATTTCTACAATTTAAGCTAACTTAGCTCATATCCAATTGAAACAGGTAGGATTGGAAAAATCCTAGTAATGAGGATAAAAATACTCAATCATGTATATTATCGATCATGAAATGTAAACGCCCTTACTGTCACAGGAGTTATTTTTGCTTTCTTAACTTTAATGTAACAATGATACTATTTATACATGTGAATTATTTTACATGTGATGGTATGAAAGGACGCTAGAAAGAACTTGGGGAAAGGGGCTCTTGCAAGTGGCAGGGCCTGGTGCAACAGGTATTGGATATACAGGAGATTGAGAAACTTAATGCAGTGGTGGATGATGGTGAAATATAAGTGATGTTGGGTCAATGGTTCCAACTCTTATGGTGTGAGTTTCTTGTGAAATATGTTTGTGAGAGAGAGGTGATCGTGTGGCAATGGTAGGTGGGGTTAGGAGACTACTGATTCCTTGATTCCTGATGTAATGGTACATGTGGGCAAACATGGAATTAACAGAGGCATTAAATTGATAGAAATTAAGTGATGTCTAGGATAGATGGTGGTTGTGGTGCAGCCAGGTTAGTACTAGCAACGTATATTTTAAGAAAGATATGAGATGTCTAGGATAGATAGTGCTTGTGGTGCTGCCAGGGCTGTAAAAGCTGTATGCTGGCATTTCTCCTTCCTGAGTAGAGGCCTAGAGGGGTATGAGTGACCAGAATTATTAATCTTGCTTTAATCCTTGTTAATTGCTTCAAGGAGAAGCTAGAATGATGAAACTCTTCCATTTATAAAATTACAATGATGAGGCCAGTGCACATGCATTTGCCCTTGCATGGAAGCTATTAGATAATATTCACCTGATGTTTCTCTGACTGTAACTTAAAGTGGCCATCAAATGGAAACTGACGTAACTAATGCTGTTCTTAGTAAGTGGCTACCATTTATTGTGATTAGATCCCCAAGAAAAGGTGGTCTTTACAAACGAGTAACTTAGCTGTAAGACCTAATTCATAGTAGGTAGAAGCTGTCTTTTAGAATTTTACAACGAACACGGTAGCGCACCAGACATGTTATTTGTGGAATGCTATACATGTTATACTAAATATTTTCATTTAGAGTTGTTCGAATTAAGCCATGTACCCCATTTCATCTATGGATTGTCATTGCAGCTAGAGTATGCTGCTCTTGATGCTGCTGTTCTCCTCCACATATTTCGGCATGTGGGCAGGCACTCCCAGCCAGCAGGCACCTCAGATGGAAATGCCAAGATAGAGTGGAAATCACAAATTGTATGGATCTCTCTTTCTCTGTGCGTGTGTGTTAAAGCGAGTATTTGTGAAAAAGGACTTGCACTTGGATTGTGATGGTCAGTAAACGTTACCAGGAGTCTGCTTCGCTAGTTTCTGACCTATCTTCCAATCTAAACAGATTTCCCATATGGACGGCTCAAAATTGCCTAGGAAGGATGCTAATATTGGAAATGAGCCAAACGCTGAGGAATTGAACATGGAAGGTGAAGCGAAACAGCCATCAGGTATATCCAGTCTTTTATAGAGCTACTGAGCTAATTGACAGTTTAAGTTGCTAGAAACTTCCCATGTTGCAGAGTAAATCTTTTTGCCAGAGGAAATTGTAAAGTTTTCAACCTAAACCGATACTTAGCCAACCCTTTCTATATTCACACTCATGTTGTATAGTTCTAAGCCAATTTATCTGTCATCTAATCTAATGAAACTTCCTATATCGAACATTTGCACTGGTATGCATGCATGCTAGATGTTGCATTTCTCGATTTCATAATCAGTCTGTATAGGGTTTAGGGTTGAAAACCAGCACCAGCACCAACACCAACACCGGAACATATAATTTTGTTCAAATATGTGGACGCGCTGTCACTGTCACATGTAGCGACATAGAAATAACATATACAATAATACCTTACCTTGGTTGTGATGTCATATTTAATGAAAATTTGATGGCGGGGCAAATCTCCTTGGGCGCTGAGCTGAAGCTGCAATTGCTTGCTCTATTTTCATGAATATTTTTTTTCTTGAATATTTTCGATCAACACATGCGTATAAATAAGGTTTCGATAACATAGGTTTATATCACTTATAACATTAAGGGCATTCGTAACATTGTCTCATTTTCAACTTCATTTTCATGCACAACTCTACTTTTCAGCTGTCATATCATCATTCCCATTTTCAGCCACAATACTTGCAATGTAGCTAAAAAATTCAGCCTAATTTTCAATCATAATTCAATCATTTCTATTTTATTATTTTTTGATTTCATATATTTATTTAAATTGCAGTATTTATAAAATGAAAATAAATAAATAGAAATGCGAAAATTACTTAATGAAAAATTGAAAATTACACAATTTAACATACATGAATATTTTTTTAAATAATAATATCTAATCATGTGACAATTTTAATTTTCATATATTTTGTTATGTACTGTGCAAGTAATATAAATGAATTAATTGTATTACAAAAGAAATGAAAGTTTTATATATATTTTGACCTATTAATTGATCCCTTAATTATTGTTATTATTAGCATAATTGATCTAATTATTGGCATAATTGATCTCATAATTCGAAATAAACAAAATAAAGGAAAATTTGAACAAAAAAGGAAAGAGAAATGAAGAAAAACAAGAAAGAAGAAACGAAAATGATGAGAAGATGACAAACAAGAAATAAGAAAACACAGAAAAAGAAACGGAAATGGAAGACATAAATTGTGGTTTCTTGCAATAGTGCTAAGAATCATGTTGCAGTCGATCGCCAGGGAATAGTCGCGTGGGCAGCTTGCGCTGCGGCGATCGGCGGTTGTTTCCTTCCGCAGCGCAGCCGCGTGGGCGGCCTTTGTAAGAATTAATTTATTAATTCTATTAATTAATATTTCCCGATTTAATTGGTTAATGAGTTATTTAGTTAAAGCCCAATAACTATAATGTTTTAAGCCCATTTCGGTTCCTTGATGGACGGGCCGAAGATGTCAGACCCAATTGATTCCGAGCCTTGCCTCTGCGTATAAAAGGTATACCCTTATAATTTTACGGGATATAGTTTTAACTTATAAAAACAAATACGTAAGAATCCACTAAGAACGTTGAGTGTGATAATCGAAAGGCAAAGATGGAGAACAACTGATTTCATCGCCTCCGATCAGGGCAAACGTCAATTCTAATTCGGGTATGTTTCCGAATTTACGCTTACATGAGAGGAATTCCTTAGTCTCCCATAATATGCCCAAATCATTAGCAGCAAGTAAAATATCATCAACATATAGGACTAATAAGATGAACTTACTCCCATTGATCTTTAGATATATGCATAGATCAACAATATTTTCTTGAAAACCAAAAGATTGTATGGTATCATTGAACTCTATATACTATTGACGTGAGGCTTGTTTCACTTCATATATTGACTTTTTCAATTTACAAACCAAGTGATCATTCCCCTTAATTGAAAAATCTTCCGGTTGATCCATATAAACCTCTTCTTCAAGCTCACCATTAAGAAAAGTTGTTTTCACATCCATCTGGTGTAACTCTAAATCATAATGAGCTATTAACGCCATAATTATTGTCAAAGAGTTTCTTAGAGACACGTGAAAAGGTCTCCTTATAATCAATGCCATATTTATGAGTGAATCCCTTGGCAATAAGTCTAGCCTTATATATTTCGATATTACCATTCGAGTTGCATTTGGTCTTAAAGACCCACTTACAACCGACTCGTTTAGAACCTCATGGCAATTTGACAAGATCCCAAACTTTGTTTTCTTCCATAGATTTTAACTCATCTTTCATGACATTTATCCACTCTTTAGACTCAGGATTGTTTATGGCTTGTGAAAATAAAACTAGATCTTTATTGATTCCAATGTCTGATTCTATTATATAAACCTCATAATCATCTGGAATTGCCGATCTTCTTTGTCTTTGAGATCGTCTTAATGGCACTTCCTGGGGTTCATCAATATTATCATCATTATATAGGTATGCCTGATTATCCAAGTGTTGTACATCATCATTCGGGTATACATTATGTGATGGAACAACCTTTGGTACCACCTGCAGATAAAGGAATATTTATCGGTACTGAAGTATTTTCCGTAATTTTCTTTATTTCCACAACGTCTCTCACAACACTCCCACTGTTTTCACCACCTTCGAGGAATCTAGCATTACCAGTCTCAATGATTCTTGAACTATGGTTAGGAACATAAAACTTATATCCTTTAGATTTCTCAGGATAACCAATAAAATATCCACTAATTGTTCGAGAATCTAACTTCTTTTCATGGGGATTGTATATTCTTACTTTTGCCTGACAGCCCCAAACATGCATGTGCCTTAAACTGGGTTTCTTTCCAGTCCACAACTCGAACGGAGTTTAAGGGACTGACTTACTAGGTACCCTATTCAACAAATAAGTGGCAGTTTTAAGAGCATACATCCACAAGGATAGATGCAAAGTACAATTGCTCATCATGCTTCTAACAATTTCTATTAGTGTTCTATTGCGCTTTTCGGCTACAACATTTTGTTGAGGTGTGCCTGGCATTGTGTATTGTGCACAAATGTCGTGAGCTTCGAGGAACTTTGCAAATGGACCAGGACATTGTCTTGTTTCACTGTATTTTCCATAGTATTCACCACCCCTATCGGATCTAAATATTTTCACCTTTCTATCTAATTGTCTTTCTACTTCATTGACATGGATCTCAAGAGCGTTAACTACCTGAAATTTTTCAGTAAGACAATAGATATAACCATAACTTGAAAAATCATCAAGAAAAGGTGATAAAATACTTTTCTCTACCAAAATATGGAGGATCAAAAGGACCACAAATATCAGTATGAATTATCTAAAGTGATTGACTACTTTTTGTGGCTATTTTCTTAGTATGTTTGGTTTTCTTTCCCTTAATGCATTCCACACATACCCCAAGATCAGTAAAATCTAGATTCAATAGAATCTCATTATTTACTAACCTTTGTAGCCTTTCTTTGGATATATGACCCAAACATTTGTGCCACAAATAAGTAGAATTTTCATTAATCATGTTACGCTTAATTCCATATTTTCATGAGTAACACATAAGGATTCAGCAAAAACATCATCAAGCTTTAGTTTATATAAACAATCAACAAGAATACCAGATCCAACAATCAAGTTATTCTTACATAAACTAAAACTAGCGTTACCAAACAAAACTACATTTTCAGAAGTATCAAGTTTAGATAGAGAAACAAGGTTCCTAGAAATTGAAGGTACATAAAGAGTTTCTGGCAAGTCTAACTGGACACCAGAACCCTAGACCAGACGTTAAGTCCTTATGCCTTCAATTGGAGCCTTCATACGGTTTCCCATAAAAAGAAAGTCTTTAAGTGGATTTGTTGTTTGGATTGTAAGGAATCACCGCATTACATTTGAAACATGAGTTGTAGCAGTAGAATCAAACCACCAAGTATTTGTAGGAACTTCAATTAAGTTTGATTCGAAACATACAGAGGCATAATACATATAATTTTTCTCGAACCAAGCTATATGTTTTAGGCAATCTTTCTGATAGTATCCAATCTTCTTGCACAAGTGACAGCTATCTGCTTTTCATTCCTTTTTGCCAACATGATCACCTTTATTCATGTTGCCATTTCTTTTGTATTTCCTTGGTTTGCCTTTATGTACCTTTCTCGTCCCTTGAGATACGAAATTGACAGAGCGACTTTTGAAGTTCTTAAGCCTTGTTTCATCCTCAACAAGCTTTCTGGACAATTTCGCCACATCCCACTTATCATTAATAGCATTATAGTTGATGTGGAATTGTCCATAGTCAGGAGATAGTGAGTTCAGAATGAACTGCACAAGGAAAGAGTCATTGACCTCCAACCCTAAACAATTAAGTCTTGCTGCAAGGTTAGTCATCTCAATGATGTGCTCTTGTATCCCTTTCGACCCATCAAACTTCATTGTCGTAAGTTTGGACATGAGCGTACCAGCGAGTGACTTATCAGCAGAACGAAAACGTTCTTCCACAAGCTTGATATATTCTTTTGCAGTTTCTACTTGTGGGATTGCAGTCTTAATGTTGTTGGTCATAGTCATTCGCATGAACATAAGGCTTAATCTGTTAGATTTGTCCCATGTCTTAAAAACAATATTCTCAGCCTCACTGCTTTAATCAGTAATATCAGTGGGCTTATCTTCATGTAGTGCCTAAGTTAAGGTCCAAGATATCTAAGTGGAACCTGACTTGTGCGCACCACTCAGAGAAGTTTTGTCCATTAAAAATTGTAAAAGATGAAGCTTGTGACTGAAGAGAAATAGTAGTAGGTATAAATCAAAGTGCTCAAGTTAAACTTAAAGTACAACATAGATCACCTTTGGGTAGAAACTAAGTTATACTATCTTAACTGAATGCTTAAATCTTAATAGACAAATACCACATCCAACTAAATATACTTGTTGTCTTTGGACATCCAAATATATTTAGTAAAATATTTGTCTCCACAGTTCTTTTATTTATTAGATAGATTCACCTTTGGGCAGAATTTATATCCAACAAGTGACAAGAGTAAACTATTCATGTATGTCAAAAACATTCTATTTGAAACACGAATGTTGACTACACTAATTTGATATCCATTTGAACTCTATGGTTAGGCCTAGGGATGTCGATCGGGCCAACCTACTCGGGTTCGGGCCGACTCTATCGGATTGTCGGGCTATTTAGTTACGGGTCATTCAGGCTCAATTTTTTTTATGAATTTATTTAATTAATATATTAATTTTATAATTGTATATTTGTAACAAATAAATACATCAATATATGAATGTCAATTCAACTCAGAACTAATATATGGCTTTTAGAGAAGTAAGAAAATACATTTTTCTTAATAGATTATCATTTTTTTAAATCTAAATATTTTATATTAAATATTATAGTAAAATATAGAAAAGTGAAATGATGAACATAACTTTCGAATATTTAATCAAAATGCATTTTTTCACACACATTTTTTTTTATTATACTTACTTTCAAATGTTGGAAAAATAATAAATTAATGAAGTTTGAAAACTAAATAACGAGAACTCACTAATTTTCGGGTCGACCATACGAGTTCGGGCTATTTTCGGGCCAACCCTATTGGGTTGCTAGCTATTCGGTTTAGGGTCATTCGGGTTGAGATTTTTTTCGGATTGAGATTTTTCAACCCTAACCCTGTTGAATTGTCGGGTTAATCGGGCCAACCCACAGATTTCGGGCTAAATTGACATCCTTAATTAGGCCACTTTGGTGACTAACAAATCGAGTATCAAATAGATATCAATATATCATCATAAAATACACAATGCAAATAATGTAAAAGTATGAATCAATAATAACCTTTCACGTTGCATATGCATACATAAAGCATGTAAATACATGAATCAATAATTGCTTTCAATTTATTCATGCAAGCATAAATTCAAGTAATATGATCTTGAAATCAATAATTCTCACGTACAAAAACATCAACAAAAAATAAACAAATAAATTAACATTTATTTATTTATTCATCAATTCAAATTGATAGATAATAAGGAGAAAAGAAAAAATATCCTTATAGGTAGCCTTAAATTATAAAAGCATTGGGCTGCCTTTATTTATTATTATTAACAATTTTTTAAGATCAATAGTTGGCTTACTGCCCACCAACCGAGAAGGAAAAGAATGGATTGGAATTAAAATGCAGCCCAACAACCCACTCCAAATTTCGGCCCCTTACTTATTTTTCCTTTATACTCCCGGTCCAGTTCAGAAGGCCTAACAATAGCCTAATTTTCAGGCCCATAAATGACATAACCGTCAGCAGCCTACAACAAAAGGCCCAAAAATTTGAAGTTGCAGCCTCTTCTTCTTTACCCAAACGAAAAACTTATTCTTCCTTACCCCAAACCGTCATGTCGAATCGAGACGACAACCGCCACCGACTGCCATTAAGTCTGCCACTAACCACGTCATCACCGGCCATCAAACGAAAATCGAAGAGAAAAAAAGTGGTGAACGACGATGGCCGTGAATCAAAATGACGAACGGAATACGATGTCCCAAAATTCATCAAGAATGCGCCTCTTCGGGAAGCAACACCACCATCAACCGCCCATCCTGTCGCCGATCAAAAAGCAGCCGAAAGGGGAACGATAAATCAGCAGAATCAAGACCAACCAAAAGTGAAAAAATGGCGAGCGAAAACGGCGATTATTCTTCGATTAGGTTTCGATTACAAAACAGGCAAACGATGAACGACAATTAAGAGGAGACCTTTTCACCTGTCTAGAAGAAAGACTCTTTGAGAATAATTATGAGGTTAGTAGCTCATTATGATTTTGAGTTACACCAGATGGACGTGAAAACAATTTTTTTTAATGGTGAGCTTGAATAAGAGGTTTATATGGATCGTATACTTCGTTTTTATAAGAATGCTAAGCACATCACACGCTATCTTAACAAGTTCTCCAAAACGTGATACATGATTTCTTCAATGCTTTATGGATAATATTTAATTTGGAGGATTTTAGAATATATATTTAAACTTTTTCAATTAAGGGGAATGATCACTTGGTTTGTAAATTGAAAAAGTCAATATATGGACTGAAACAAGCCTCACGTCAATGTTATATTACGTTCATTGATACCATACAATCTTTTGGTTTTCAAAAAAATATCGTTGATCGATGCATATATCAAAAGATTAGTGGATTAAGTTCATATTTTTAGTCCTATATGTTGATGATATTTTACTTGCTGCTATTGATCTGAGCATATTATGGGAGGCTAAGGAATTTCTCTCAAAGAAATAAAAGATATGGGACAGACATCCTATGTGATTGGAATTGAAATATTCCAAGATAGATCACAATGGTTGTTGGGATTGTCTCAAAAAAACCTATATCAAAAAAGTTTTGGAGAAATTCCATATGTATAACTGTTCTGCAGGAATTGTTCCTATTTAAAAAGGGATAGATTCAGTCTCAATCAATGTCCAAAGAATGATATTGAATGAAAGGAGATTCAAATAATTCATTACTCCTCTGTTGTAGGCAGTTTGATGTACCTTCAGACCTGCACGAGGCCCGACATTAGCTTTGCCGTTGGGGTTCTTGGCAGATATCAAAGTAATCATGGAATTGATCATTGGAAAACCGCGAAGAAAGTTATACATTGTTTTCAAGGCACTAAGGATTACATGCTCATGTGTAGAAGAACCAATCAGTTAGAAGTGATTGGATACTCAGATTCAGATTATGCCGGATGCGTTGATAGTATGAAATCTATTTTTGGTTACTTATTCTTGTTCGCGGAAATAGATGTTTCTTGGACAAGTGCAAAACAATGTGTCATTGCTTCTTCCACTATGGAGTCTGAATTTGTGGCATGTTTTGAAGCCACAATTCATACATCATGGCTACAAAATTTTATTTCAAGACTTGGGGTAGTCGACACCATTACCAGGCCGCTGAAAATTTATTGTGATAATTCTGCAGCAGTATTATTCTCCAAGAACGACAAATATTCTAAAGGTGCTAAGCACATGGAGATTAAATATTTTGTCATTAAGGAGAAAGTTTAGAAACAAAGAGTGTCTATAGAACATTAGCATTGATCTCATGATTGTGGATCCGTTGACTAGAGGTATACAACCTAAGACATTTAAAGGTCATGTATACAATATGGGTCTTGGTTGTATCAACGAATGATTTGTTCCTGACATATAAGACACTTTGATATATCACTGAAGTGTTTCTGACATGCATTAAGTTGCAATCTGTTTCTTATGAATGTACACACTTTTCCTCTTACTAAAAAACAAAGAGTCTATGCATTATGTTTTGCAAGACATTATTGTGGATCATTATGATTGAAGCCTACTACTATAAGTTATTGGTGTTGTAGTATATGGAAGGGAGTATATGATTATACTATGTACAACCGCCATAACTTGCATAAATGATTTATTGTAATATGGCGATTATGATGTTTACTCACGTGATGTATGTTTATGCTGGTGGGCTTATTTTTATGCTCATCGTGACAAGTGGGAGAATGTAAGAATTAATTTATTAATTCTATTCATTAATGTTTCCCGATTTAATTGGTTAATAGTTTATTTAGTTAAAGCCCAAACTATAATGTTTTAAGCCCATTTCGGTTCCTTGATGGACGGGCCGAACAATGTTAGACCCAATTGGTTTTGGGTCCTGCCTCTGCCTATAAAAGGCACACCCTTATAATCTTACGAAATATAGTTTTAACTTATGAAAATAAATACGTAAGAATCCATTAAGAACGTTGGGTGTAATAATCGAAAGGCAAAGAGGGAAAACAACCAATTTCATCGCTTCCGATCATGGTAAACGTCAATTCTAATTCTGGTATGTTTCCGAATTTACGCTTACAGCTTTATTCAGGACTCGTGCGATGACCGCATTCTCGGCGCGCAGATGCTCTTAATCCGCATATTCTCACAATCATTCTTTCTGTATATGCATGCTTTAGTACACGTAAATATTTACGGAAACTGACTAGCTTCGTTTTTCCTTTTCAAAAATAAAACTGAATCGTAAGTATGGAACATGTAATTAGTCTTTGTTAACTGATAAAACAGAACGCGACAAAAGAAAAATCAAAACTAATAAAGTAAAATCGGAAATATGGAAAATAAGAAAATAATAAATCAAAAACATGAAAATTTGAAAACAGATTGAAGAACTAGATGAAAAGGTTGAGTTTCTGTATGATCAAATACAAACCTAAGTTATTTTGTTAATTTTGGATCTACAAAAAGTATTATTGTAATATGTAAAAGACAATGTTGTGATATATAAAAGATAATAACCTAAATTATTTTGTTAAGTTTGGATCTACAAAAAGTATTATTGTAATATGTAAATGACAATGTTGTGATATATAAAAGATAATATTGTGATATATAAAAATCATGATTATGAAAGAAGCACTATTGTATGCATAAATTTCACTTGAAAGGAAATATTATGGTATGTAACGACGGAGTCAATATTTTCGAAGCTAAATGTTTCAAATTCGAATGAAATCAGCACCAATCGATCTATATATATTTCATGACTCACAATTTGCAAGATATATTCCAGAACAAAATATGAATTGTCAAACATGCAAGTTAGAAGGATCATTCAAGTTGGGCATCAACAACCTGTGGCTCACTCCCTTGGGATTTTCCTCGTTGAACCATATCTAAGCTGTATCGATCATCTATTGGAAAAAATTATATGCGATCACATTCCCAAGAATCCAAAAATTCACACTTTTCACACTTAATAATATAGACTTTACATGCCTAGAATAAATACCTCTTCCTTACATGCTGAAAGAATGTATCTTAGAGCTTATGACGAGTAAATGGAAAGAAGGATATGCCATCTCCTCTCAACTGGCATCTCCAAATCACATATATGATGATGATGATGATGATGATGATGATTGATCAACTCATCCAGATAGGTAGAGTGACATGAAGATTGCTTTAGTGAAAAATGATAACAAGGCACTTACTTCAGTTCTCCTTGGACAGGGACGACATACTTTTTCTCTGCCAAAGGAGAATTACCCTGCCTTGTGCATTCCCACTCTCCTAACTTCTCTCCTCTCAGTCATGACTTCATTAACTGATCATTATGAAACGCACCTGCACTATCCACTATGAGTTTACTGTCATCTTTTTCCACCTCAGGCAAACAGGGAGCCTCCATTATCATCTACTTTATTTCATTTTTCATCATGCTTGTCCTAATATTTAGGAATGTAACTTGTATTGGACCCCAATTATTGGCCCGATATCTATTTGGACAAACCAATACTATTCAGCCCAATTCATCTAAATTATGCAAATCCAATAATACTCACCCCAATTTTTTATTCTTATTCTTTTAACCAATCAACGTAGATCTTGTATTCTGACCGGAATAATTTGTAACCAATACAAAGTCATATATAGTAAGCAGCGCTGATTTCTCTTGAGAATATTGCCTAATATGGGGAGCATAATATATGAAATGATATTATGAGATGAGTTTCCTCTCAACTTATTTTGAATTGGGTTAATATTTAAATGAAATTTCCCCACCAAAAGTAAAATTAAATTAATGTATAGATACTAATGTTCCTGGAAAAGGGCATGTGGAAAGGAAACGAGGGAATCATAATAATTATAGCATCCAATTAATGAAGCCTGAAGCTAATAGCAATAACTATTATCATTAAATTTAATGGTATATTTTATTTTTGTTTGGTTTGAAAAGGATTTGAGTATACAAGAAATCATAAAAAAAATATTTGCAAAAATTAATGGAGTCCTCCCTAATGATACTTGCATGTTGAGACGCCATTAATTTTCTTATCTTAATTATGACGCTAAACGCCCCATTCCACCCTTTTCACTTGACCGTTTTAGCCCTTGCTACCTATTAGTCTAATCCACAATCTTTAAACAATTTGGTCATATTAAGAGCCATAAGTTTTTATATGTATATATTTATACACATAACTTAAAAATATTCAATGTGTAGCACTAGTATTACTCTATATACTTTTAGACATCGTAAGATATAATTACCATTAGATACCATACAATCATAATAATTCTCTCAACATAAAACACTACAGACATATCAAAATAATTATAAAATAATAATAATAATATTATTATTATTATTTATTCTATCTAGGTAACTAAAGATAAATAATTATCATAGTAATTGCTCTATCATTTCACTTATATATATATATATATATAAATTCACATACGCTTATATTCTTTGTTTTAATCTATTAAATATAAAATAAAAAAAAATCTCAAATGCTTAGTTAAATTTTGTGAAACAATACATTTGAAATTTATGGATTCAAATTTCCTTTGCACATTTACACTCTTAAGTCGAAACAAGAATTTGCAATAAGTGGATTTTATAGCCAAAAAAAATCCAAATCCAAATTTAACAATAATAGTTTAGGGGAACCTTAATTAAGTAATTCAATGAGACCCCAATCAACATTGCTCCTACTAGGGAGGATCTGAACCTCTGGTATTATATTTAAAATTTATAGAGTCACGATAGTAATTCTGAAAAAAAATGAAGCATGATAACATATACTCACGACCCTAATTCTAAGTCACAAATATTCCACCCAAAATATTTGAATCAGCAATTAATCTCTCTATCATAAAAAATGGTCTAAAGTTGTAAACTTCTTATATCGAAAAAGTATTAATTTTCATATCGAAAAGGTATTGATTTTTTTATAATGTAAAGTA
Organism: Monilaria moniliformis; assembly: GCA_034509125.1. Taxonomy (NCBI): domain Eukaryota; kingdom Viridiplantae; phylum Streptophyta; class Magnoliopsida; order Caryophyllales; family Aizoaceae; genus Monilaria; species Monilaria moniliformis. The sequence goes on from JAYDZE010092158.1 coordinate 18,409, forward strand.
TATGTTGGGATATTAAAATGTTGTTTTAAAGAGTAATATATCTATAAGCCAATATAATACTTTATGATACAAAAATTATTAATACTTCTTTTAATTAAAATAATGTGTACTTTTGGAAGGATAACGTTATCATATAAATAAAAATAAAAATAAAAAAAGAACCCGAGGAAGGCGAGGCTTTCGGCTTGGAAAGGGCGACGTGTAATAACTGAACCAGAAAAGGAGAGGAGTAGAAGAAGCCATGGATGACCACAAGTATTCTGCAATCATCATCATTTTACCCATTCTCAATTTCTCATTTTCCTTCAACTTTATTCCTATATATAGCTCACCCTGCATTCCCTCTCTTTCTCTCCCTTTCTTCTTCTTTCAAGAGAAAAGGAGAGAGAGAGAGAGAGACACACACGCAATACAATATCTCTCTCACCATTGAGACCTATGTCACATTAGGCAGCACACTTTTTTCACATTCAGATTGTGATTGAGATACACTTAAATCTCATCTACAACGGTATATATAATATATATTCACATTTCTTTTACCAAATGCCAAATGCATGCACACGAAAGAAAAAAAAAAAAACATGCAAATTTTGATTTTTAAAAATTTTCTGAATGACTTTGTTTTTTGTTGTTGCAGCAAATGGCGGAAGGGGTGCTGCAATTCAATGTGGCGTCAATGGTGGAAGATGTGCTCCAGCAGCACGGAAAGAGACTCGGCGACACCGATAATTTCGCCTCAAGAAGAGCTCAGGAAGCTTGTATGATCCATCTTTCTTAACAAAAACTCCTCATTTCTCCATCTTAATCTTGCATAATTTTTATTCATTATGCTTTGAGAATGCATTTTTTTTTTTTTAAATTCCTTGAAACTTTAATTTTGTTAGCCTAGGCCATGTGCAGATGCATTTTATATATTTTGTTCAACATATAATTGGATGTTAATTTCTTGCATGTGAATGCAAATGCAGCATTGAGAAGATACGAGGCGGCAAGATGGCTGAGGAAGATGGTAGGGGTAGTTTTGGGAAAAGATTTGCCTGCAGAGCCCTCTGAAGAGGACTTTAGAATTGGATTGAGAAGTGGCATTATTCTTTGCACTGTTCTTAACAAGGTCCAGCCTGGTTCTGTCCCAAAAGTATGCCTCATTTCTGTTTTATTTTATGTTTTTATTTTATTATGATTTTTTGTTTCTCTATTTAATTATATTTTTATTTTGCTAATTCTTATAGGTAGTTGAAGCACCTGTTGATACTGTCATAATTCCTGATGGTGCTGCCCTCACTGCTTTCCAATACTTTGAAAATGTGAGGAACTTCCTTGTAGCCATAGAGGAGATGGGGATTCCCACTTTTGAAGTCTCTGACTTGGAACAAGTATGTACATTCCATCAAACCTTAACTTATAAACTTAAAATTGAATATATGACACAAGATCGTAACAAGTAGTGATGGATTGTTAGGGAGGGAAGTCATCCCGGATTGTCAACTGCATCGTTGCCCTCAGATCATACCACGAGTGGAAGCAGTCTGGTGGCAATGGTGTCTGGAAGTTCAGTGGAAACTCGAGGTCGTGCACTGCTGTAGCCAAGCCTCATCATGCCAGAAGAAATTCTGATCTGTTCCTCAATTTCCTGTCAAGGAACTCTTCTTCAGCTGGTGATAAATCTCCAGATAGTAGCATCACCGACGACAATACATCTGCCGATATTAGTGAAATGGTTTGTTATCTTACTATTTACTACCATAAACTTTCTTTTTTTTTGTTAAATTATTTTCTATAACATCAGATTTGTGGCGTCCCAAATTGCAGTGCGCGTCTCCTTCATTGCAAAGGCTTGTGCGCGAGCTTCTTTCTGATAAGAGTGCAGAAGAAATCCCTATTGTGAGTGATAATGTGATATCATATCCGACCTCTGCCCTTTTGCAGCATGCTGATTCTCTTTCTGGTGTCTTGTTTCGTGGCGATGATCAGATTGTGGAGAGTATAATAAGTGAAGTTAAGGAAGAGTTCGAGCGCAGGCTGGAAAAGCAAACTAAACTAGTAAGCTTAATTTTTGCAGAGTTTGGAATAACTGGATGTTTAATCACAATACTTCTTGAAACAGCAACTTTTTTATATGTATATTTTTTTACTTTTTAAGGAAATTTTTGTTTTATTTATGGCACGATAGATTAGCACAGGTTTGCAAGATAAGGGCGTTCCAATGGGTGAGGAGAAGAAGGACGCCTATGCAGAGGTGGGTTTACAATTACATTACTGTTGAGCATGCATCTCAGTGATGTTTGTTATACTTCTTAATCACATATTCACATCAAACATGTAATGACTTATGTTGTCTGTCATTTAACACCTTAATGATAACCAAAGACTAAAAAGAGGCATTTGACAGATTGGAGCAGCTTCACAGGATGAGAGCGACTCAACCTCGTGCATGAGTTTGGAGATTGAGGTCTGGTAGCATTTGGCTTAGACCTAATATATCTACCTCAAACCAAGCATTTTTAATGATGTTTTTTAGATCTTCATTACATTGCAATGACTTGTGCTGTTTCTTGATGCAAGGCGACGTCAAATATAACAAAAGCAAACGGTGGAGCTGGGAAAGATTTCTGCAACGAGGCTTCCGGAACCGTTTTCTTGAAGCACCAAGATTTCATTGATCTCCAGCACAGGACTGTAGAGGTAGGTCATCTCTCACAAAATAGTGTTCATCATCTCCGGATTAACAGCTTACACGAAGCCTATCTCAACACCTCGCAGGAACTAAGGAACATCCTCAACTCGACAAAACAAGACATGCACGTGCTGCAGCTCAAGTACCAAGAAGATGTTGACAGTCTAGGTACACACAGAGATGCCTCATTATGCAACAAAGATTGAGACAAACCAGACTCTAAGCGACTTAAAATTTGGTCTCTCATGTTAGGTAAACAAGTCGTGCGCCTAGCTAGCCAAGCTTCTGGATACCAGAAGGTTCTTGAAGAGAACCGGAAGCTGTACAATCAAGTGCAAGACCTCAAAGGTGAAGAAGCCCTCTCTGTTTGTTACTTGCATTTCTTCATTGTTATATGTGTGTTGAATGTTGATGATATGTGCTTGAATGTAACAGGAAACATCAGAGTTTACTGCCGTGTGCGCCCTTTCCTACCCGGGCAGGCCAATGGCTTGAACATATTAGACGAGATAGTTGACAACGCGCTCACTATCCAATCAAGCGCAAAGCATGGAAAAGGGAAGAAAACATTCACTTTCAACAAGGCCTTTGGTCCAAACTCAACTCAAGTTATGTAACATCTTCCTGCATTCTTTTCTTACAATTTTACTTTTGAGAAAAACAAGTTGAAGAAGTTTGTGTTTCAATCTCTGCAGAAGAAGTATTTGCAGATACTCAGCCACTGATCCGGTCAGTCCTTGATGGATACAATGTCTGCATATTTGCTTACGGCCAAACTGGATCAGGAAAGACCTACACAATGGTGAGAATCGAACTTGTGTTTGAGGGGTAATCAACGCGGTCTTCTTGCTATATTTCTCTTAACTCTTTTTATCTGCAGACAGGGCCGAAGGAGCTGACAAAAGAAAGCTTGGGTGTAAACTACAGAGCATTGAGCGATTTATTCGAAATCTCAGAACAGAGGAAAGACACCATTGTTTACAACATCTCAGTTCAAATGATGGAAATCTACAATGAGCAGGTCCGAGATCTCCTTGTCACAGATGGTGGCAACAAGAGATTGGAGATCCGCAATAATTCCTCCAACGGCATCAATGTGCCGAATGCGAATCTGGTGAATGTCACCTCAACGTCCGATGTCATCGACCTCATGAACCTCGGGCACAAGAACCGTGCAGTCGGTTCCACCTCCATGAACGACCGCTCCAGTCGCTCCCACAGGTATGTGTATACTAGGTCTCATTTTCTGTTAATCCAAAACTAAAAGTGGAGTTGCTATTGTTGTCAGTTGCCTGACGGTTCACGTCCAAGGCAAGGACTTGACATCGGGCGCGACTCTGCGGGGGTGCATGCATCTGGTGGACCTCGCCGGGAGTGAGAGATGCGACAAAACCGACGCGGTTGGTGACAGGTTGAAGGAGGCTCAGCACATCAACCGATCTCTCTCTGCTCTAGGAGATGTTATCGCTGCTCTAGCTCAGAAGAATGCTCACGTTCCCTACCGCAACAGCAAGCTCACGCAACTGCTTCAGGACTCTCTCGGAGGGCAGGCCAAGACTCTGATGTTCGTCCATATCAGCCCGGAGCCCGATGCTTTAGGAGAGACGCTCAGCACTCTGAAATTCGCGGAGCGTGTCTCCACTGTCGAGCTTGGTGCGGCTAAGTCGAACAAGGAGAGCTCCGGCCCTGATGTCAAGGAGCTCAAGGAACAGGTTTTGTTCTCTTTTTTGTGTCTGTTGTTGTTGTGCATTTCGAATTCGACGTTTACGAATGAGATGCTGATGCAGATTGCGATGCTGAAAGCGGCATTGGCACGAAAGGAAGGAGGTACCCTCCACCATTCTAGTCTGGGCAGCCCTACATCCAGTTTCAGTGTATCTTCTCCGTCGCACTCTTGCAAGACAGAGGTAGGAAACATTATTGCAATTTCCACCGGAATTGAAACAACTGATATTGCTGAGCAGGACCAGAGCACCTGTTCTTCAAGAAGGCACAGTTTGGACAGCCAGGACTCGTGGCCGACGATTCAGGAGGCGGTCAAAGTGGTGTCGACTGCTAGCAGGCAGTCTCCGGAGGTGATCTTTGGCTCCACCAAGAGCAAATCCCCGAGCACATCAGCAAACACAAGGCACAGCTTAGACGATTCGGATTTCGACGCTGAAACAAGTGATTACCAGCTCAACATTCAGAAATCCACCAGCCTTCCCATCATGGTCGCATCAAAGCTCAAACGCCCCACCGCCAAGCCGATCAAGACCCAAGAGACCAGGTACATTATTCACATAGAAACAATTTTTGCTCATTTATTTTTTCAACTAAACTTGTTGATGCATCAGGAGCCAGATTCATCAGACAAGTGGGAGAGTTGCAGGCAGCGGAGGCCATTCTCCGCTGAACAAAGCTGCGCGGCCAACGTCAACTTCTTCATCTCTGGTGAGGCGAAAGACGGCCGGTGGGAAATGAGGGGGAGCTATTCACGGCTGCTGCATTATTCCTGATGAGTCAAGTTTATTCTTGCTGGCCGTTTTTGGAGCTTCTCGTTTTCACTATGCATGCATTTAGTTGTTTAGATATATAATATATACATACGTGATCGGAGAAGCCAAGAAGATGAAGTTTTCTATTACTACTGTTTCATTATGGAGTATATATGTAATAACACACGACGATTTTGAATATTTCATTTTTGCTATTTTCCAACTTCTTATGTGGCTTTCCTCTACGTGTATATCTATACTAGCATTTTGTAGCGTGCACATTCATGTGCTGACGCCCGTACCATGTGGACACCCTAACTAGTTTAATTAAATTCTAATTTTGATTATTAAATTTAAATCATAGATTACTAAATTCTAATACTGAATCATATATTCTAAAGTGGCTACTGGTTCGAGTGACAATGCAAATTAATTAAATAATCCAACTTAATCAAATGGTTGGTTTGCATGATTAGACTCGTGATAAATATCTCGGTCTGCACATAATCACTCAATTGGATGATTATTTTATCGCTCCAAAATTGGGTTGAGTCATCCTCTAATCTATAATACAAAATTCTCAAAATACATTTACAAAACTTATTATTGGTTTTGTTTGTCCTCAATTTATGCATTTTTGCATGATTATTAAATAAAAGAATCCCTTTTTTTTAATTTCATAATCATTCAATTTATTCTACGCCGCAATCAATCAATTTAAACACAAAATTAAATAATCGAAACATGTTAGGAATTCTTGTTATTATCTAATAATAAGCAGCGGAAGCAAAACAAGAATAACAGATCTAGATTCATAATTGCATTCAATACGTTGAGCATATATTACACAACAGTTAGAATCACTTACTTGTTGTGCAATCTCCTGAGCAGTTAATCCGAATCTGCAGATGAATCCA
>JAYDZE010092269.1:0-24478 GCA_034509125.1 Monilaria moniliformis
TACAAGTATTAATTTAATTTCCAAACTTAGAAATTAAATTCTTAAATTAAAATCTTAAACGAAAAATAATCGCAACTGTAGTTAATAAAAACGACGGTTACTACACAAAGCCACCTATCTTTCTAACTTATTCTTTGCAGTGCATTATATAAATTTGGGAGGGAATTACTAGTGGATTTGGTTGTTGTATTTTTACTGCTTTTGATGTCTTGTTTGGTGTCTTGGGTGTACTCATTATGCTATTGATGTGTTATTATTGGTCATTGAATTTGTATTTTAGTGTCTTGTGTGTCTGTTGGATCCTCATTTTGAAAGAATTAAGTATGAGTTGCTTATGATGATTCGTGAAATTTATGGTATTCTTATGATTTAATGTGTGGTAGTTCAAGAAAGAGATGCATGATTAGTGAATTGCTAGTTCGCCTTGCATTACGCTACAACCTAGTGAGATTTTGAGCTTTATTTTTTCCTTCATGCGTGTTTGCTCGATTGCTTGCTATTCGTCTCTAGAACTTGCTCAACGTCTTATTTAGTCCACATAGTATATGAGGAAATAGAATATGACGATAGGTCTTTTTTATGTTAGCCATTTTTATCCCTTCCTTTTGACCTTCACTCATAATTATCCTAGTTAGCCATGATCTAGCTGTTAAGCCTATTATTTGTTAGCTCATGGTTGTTTGGGGACAACTCTACATTTTTATATTTAGTTGAGGCCTTGGGTTTGAAGTGTTAAACAAGGACCTTGTGGTGATGAAAAAGAAGAAAAAGAAGAAAAAGAAAAGAGAAAAAGAGTAGAAAAAATGTATGTTGGTGGAAAAAAAATGAGTGAAAAATAAGAAAAAGGGGGGGGAGGGAGAATGAAAGCATTAGGAAAGAAAGACAGAAAAAGAAATCAAATGGTTGTTTGGAAATGAATGGAGAAAAGTTAGACAAAGTCTAATGATTTTATTTGTATCTCATTGGTTGGTGGTGTTTTAATGTAAAAGTCATTTTAATACTTGAAGGTTTAATCTCACTTAGCTAAAAAAATTATACCTTATCCAAAGAGCCTTTATCATAACCCAACGAAAAGACTTGTCCGAGTTTAGTTCTTTATTCACAACATAGTGCATGAGAGTTAAGATGTTGATCAAGCATATAGTAGATGGTGCAATGTAGTTTTGAGGTTCAGAGTGTTCATGTGCCAATGTTACTGGAGTGAGGAAACAACATACACATTTACTTGAGCGATGCATATTGACAAGGTAAACAACTAGTTAGTAGCAAAAGTATATCAATGACTTGTCTCTTGCAATGCATGACTTCTTTAAGAATACTTGTTTACAGCTTAAGCCTGAAGCAACAATGATTTGGCTTAATTCTTTGGGTCGAGTTTTCTTTGGTTTTCTACCTTGTTGTGTTTGAGGACAAACAAATGTTCAAGTTTGGGGTATTTGATGTAAAATCAAATAATACAGTCTTTCCCCTAAGGTTCCACACATTTTTATTGAACATTTACTATGTACCAAGTGTTTTTCACTACCGGGAAGAGGCTCGAGGACAAAAGACAAGGATGAACTTTGAGCTAATTCGGGTGTCAGAGACCTCCACCCGGCCGGGTGGAAATGTGCATCACCAGCACTCGGTCGGGTAGAAGTCGAGCGGTTCCAGAGAGCCCAACCCGGTTGGGTAAGGACGTGCGGATATCCACCCAGCCAGGTAGCCTGAAGCAGAGGTGACGGGATCCAGAGACTTGGACCCGGTTGTGTGAAATAAGGAACCAATATCCACCCAGCTGGGTAACTTCCGCGACAGAGCAGTTATAATTGACGGTTTTGAGAGAGAAAGAGGGGGTTAGACCACACAACACACACGGAATCATAGAGAAAAGAAAGAGAACTGGGAAGAGAAAGAAGAATGAGAATGGACTCAACCATAGAATTCCATCATCCCGAAAGACGACTATAATTGACAGAAATCGAATGCCATGGCATCTAGTGCTCTTAATTGTAGTTTATATCAGGATGTTTGACTAGTTTTTCTCCATCCTAGTATTTAGTAGGATGATTGTTGACATGATTTGATTTGAATCATCCATTTTTTTTGTTGAATTTCCTAGATTGATTCTATACTATGGCTTGAATGTGAATAGACCATTGAATGGTGCAACTTTGATGTTCTAATCTTCCCTATTTTCTAAAGTCTCTTTAACTTGAAAAATAGGAGATATGCATAACATGAGAACCTTAGAACTAAGTATTATTCAGAGAAATATTTGGGGGTGAAGTAATGTGTTGAATGTGCTTAGATATTAATTTAGGGTTTACTATGCTTCCACAAGAGTTATATGTTAATGTTTATGAATTATAAGACGTGTTCAGCTTATCATAACTCTATAATTCTTTTGACATGTTCAGTATTAATAGAATGAAAAATAGAACACAATCCTCAATACCTGGGAATTGAGCTAGGAACTATGATTTTAGTCGAGCATGTATAATGGTCGTCTAAGATATATTAGAAATAATCTCCCCATCTTATTTAGACCCCAAACTTAATCTCATTTGTCGTCGTTTTCGTGTGTCTGAAGTTTTATTTATTTTGTCCACATATTTCTTTCACTTTATTTTGGTCAAGCAATCAATTCACCTCCTTGTGGATTCGACCCCTAATTGCTACCGTCGACACTGTTCTCTTGCAGTTAGAAGTGATTTCAGGGTATTTTATAACTTGTATGTGGCCAATTGTGATTAAAATTTGTACTCTAAAATACACATTACTCTTCCAGTGAAAGGCGAAGCATTTACGACGATTTGGGTGTATACAAGTAGAGTGGTGAGGCTCGGGAGCAGAGGGTTTAATAGGGTTTAAAATAGGGGCAAACAAAATACCCAAAATCCGAATATTCAAACCAAACCAAACCGAAATTTAGTTTGATTTTTTTCGAATTTCGGTTAGGTTCAGATAATACTATAGACCGACAAAAACAGAAAATCGATATTATATTATTTTATGTTATATATATATGTATATATATATATATATATTTTTTTTTTGAATTTAGGATTTTTCAGTTTTTTTTTTTTTGGATATTCATATGAAATTTTGATTTTTTCGGTTCGAATTGGTTTTCATTATTCGAATTTCGATTTTTCGGGTAATTCTATTTGGTTAGATTTTATTTTTAAGAAAAAATCAATTTTTTTTATTCGAATTAATTTGAACAAAAAAATTAAATCAAAAACCGAATACTCACCCCTCGTTTAAAAGCAATTGTAAGTTTCTAGCTATTGATTGTTGAAAGTTTCAACTGTTATGGAATGAATCATTTTTGATGGATTATACTTAGTTTCGATGATTAGGTAAACCAAAATCATCTCTCATCTTACCACCGTCTTAAACTTCATTGACATTCTCTCACCTTCAAAATCAACACAACACTGTCTCTGCAACATAACTACACCACAAAATCTCCTTCTCCAACTCCTCAATCTTCGCATAAATTTCTGCAGAGAGCTCGTGTCTCCTATCGCCTGCAGCAAACATATGAACCCTATTCCCGGCCTCTATCCAGCTCAACCCCGTTTCTTTCCTCTGTCCGCGGTTCCTCAGCATCATTGATTCGAACACCCCTGCATAAGCACTGGCTGCTTGCAAGTGTAGGTCGGGGCTCACTGCCCCCAACTCCAACACCCTAACAGCCACGTACGCGCCCAGCTCAGCCTGGCCATGGATCCGACATCCAGTCAGCAGAGCTCCCCAGGCAGACTCTGTTGGCTGCATAGGCATCTCCTCGATCAGCTTCATCGCCTCCTGCAACTTCCCTGCTCGACTAAGCAAGTCCACCAATGAAGCATAATGCTTGCTTGTTGCCTCGATTCTGTATTCATTCATCATTCTAAAATAGAGCTTTCCTTCCTCCACCAAGCCGGCATGACTGCAAGCGTTGAGAATACACGAAAACGAGATGTCATTGGGCTTCACTCCCATGGCTTCCATTTCCTCAAATAATTCAAACACACGCCTCGCTTGAGAATGCTGCGCGTATGCAATCATCATCGCATTCCACATTCCTGTGTTCTTGTCCGGAACCTCATCAAACACGCTACAGGCGCCCTCGATTTCTCCACACTTGGAGTACATAGAGATTAAAGCACTTCCCGTGAAGCTTGTGCTGTAATAGTTCATCTTCAAGCACAAAGAATGCATCTGCTTTCCTACTTGAAACAATGTCAAAACCCCACACAGCCCAATCACACTCGAAAACGTGAAATCATTCACATCCAAACCATGCCACAACATGGCCTTGAAGAGCCTCAACGCCTCCTCCCAATCGCCCATTTCTACGCAACCGTACATCATCACGCTCCATGACACCACGTTTCTCTCAGGCATTTCATCAAACACTCTCCTCGCATCGCCCAGACTCCCGAGTTTAAGGTACATATCCACGATAGCGCTCCCCACGAACACATTCGCATCAAAGAGCGTCTTCACCGCTAGGCAATGAACAGATTCAGCCAAACTATAATCATTGATCTTCACACACGCTTTGGTCACACATGGAAAAATATGATCATCAACGAAATTCACATCACGCCTCAGCATCGACTTAAAATACTCGAGCCCGCAGCGCGGAAGCTCGTTTTTAGTGAAATTCGAAACGACCGAACTCCACCCCGTGGAAAATCTCTCTACGCCCGATTCGTGGAATATTTTCTCCGTGCAATACGGGAGTTGAAGCTTGGAGTAGAAGCTCATCAAAAGCTGGCAAAGATAAGGCATTGTTTGGAGCCCTAATTTGATAACATAAGCGTGCAAAGATTTCCCTTTGAGCAGATCCTTTCCGCGAGTAAGGACGATTAAGCGCTCGCATATGGCTCCGTATTTTGAGTCGAAGCTTTGCGGATCCATTGCAGTCTGAAGAAAATTTTCCGCCCGCGACGGTTTGCGCCATCGTTCCTCTGGAAAAATGTGGAGCATTTGCCTAGGTTTGAGTATATTTTCAGACAGCGGCGGATAAAAAGATTAGTCGCTTTATTTCATACACATATATTAGGGAAAATTGTTTTTCAATTTTTTTATGATTAGTTATATATCATTAATTAGTAGAGTAATTATACAAAATGTTTTATAATAAATTTTAAATTGACATAAATGATACAAAATATTTTATTCGCGTCAGTTGCATGCATTCCGTCATTAGGTGTGAGATGTGTTAACTTTTAGCTCATATAGCATCCAACTCATCTTTTGATACTTAAAAAATATGTTCTTTGCTATCAATTGATTAGGAAGCAAGATTTCTATATTTCACACTTAATTTTGATAATTATACTAACATCACTCAAAATCTTGGACTTAATTGTCATGCTCTATTTTAACAAACAATTAACAATAGAAGTTTATTTTAGTCAATGCATCTAGTTTAATTTAATCAATATAACCAATAGGGATGGCTAACAGGAAGTTGCTCCTCAAAATATAAAGGCATTCTTAGAACAACAAAAGGTAGATGTCAAGCTAGGAACATGTGATTCCAGCTAGTTTAGAGCAACTGTATTAAAAATACAAACAAGAAGCAATTGCGTTGTAGCTAGATACTAGAGAGGCTGGGTCGCCGGAGAAAATTGGGGAAAAACGTAACAAAAATTGAAGTTGAAATGAAACGCTAACGTAACGCCGACCGACATCTGGTGACAGAATGTATTCAATGAAACGCAAACGAAACGTTTTGTATTATTTATGTCAACTTGAAATTTTTTGTACCAATATAAAATAATGACGAAACACTTTGTATAAATGGTGTAATTATCCCATAATAATCAAATTATAATAATATCTATAGTTTTTTAATAATCAAAATAGAATTTTCCTTAATTAATAATAAATAACACTAAGAAGAAATGTATAAAATCCAAAACAAAATATTTATGAATATGAATTAAACATGAAATCAAATTACTTTCCCCAAAAAAGAATACATGCCAAATAAACATGTTGAAATTGACTACTATTTATACATAAGAAAAAAAGAAAAATAAACTAAGTTTGCTATAAAGGAAAGATGACAAGACATTTTGTTGTGAATTTTAATTCAACTCAATTTGAAATCTCGGCATCTATTGGGAGAATTGATAATTTTGAAATTTTTGAGGACTCAATTTGTAATTTCTCGCCGTCGATTCTTTGAGAAACCACCAGAATTCTCTCTATGTCTCTCTCTCACACGCACGCATACGCTCACGAACATACAGAGATGGAGCTGGAAGAGGAGCGCGAGATAATCGGGCTGAGACCGGGCTCGGAGTCGGGCCCGGTTGTTGCGGCGACCGTTGGCCGGGCCATGACCATTCTACTCAGCTTGAAGCCGAAGAAACTCCAGAACGCCATTTCTAGCCTCAATCCCTCTCCCGATTTTGCTCCAATCACTGGTATAAGCTGCACAAACATGTTCAATGATTTTATAATATTTTTCTTGTGTTTTGCCTTTACATTTACCTTTTTGTTATATATATGTGTAAGTTTCTGTGGAGCAATCGCTGTGGTTTCTGCACAAGTACGTAGGAGAAGCTGCCGAGAAAGGCGATCATTTGGACCATGTTCTTGTTCCCATGCTTCAGCACGTACGCAATTTGTTCCTTGTTTTAGTTCTTTGTTGGTTTTGTTGATCGTTTTTGAATGTATAATCATTAAAGCATGAGCAGTTAGAGATAGGTTGATTCAACTTGTATATTTGTTTCTGTAGTTTCTCCTCTTTAGTCTCAAAAGAGTCGTTCCTTCTGTATAAATACGAATTTAAGGCTATTTTGAATACATCTTAATCTAAAATATGAGCTTAGAGCTCACGTTTACTGATACTGGAACATTTAATGTAGAGGGTTCCGAAGATCTAAACAACTTCATTTCTACTTGTTAACTACTTGCAGTTATGGCTATAATAATGCTTGAAGAATGAGTGCTACTTTTGCAAGTAAATGTTAGTTTACATGATTTCTTTCTACATCTTTGTATTGTTTCTGTCTTAATTTCAGTCATTGACGGTGAGAGATTCAAAACGAGGAAACCAGGCTATTATACTTTTGAATTGGTTGTTTCAAGACGAGACTTTTCTAGAAGCCATTCTGAGGAATGTCTCCAACATCATCTCGAGAAGGGATGATCATTATGTGTCTCTTGGGTGGTGCATTCTTGCACGCAGTCTCATTGAATATGAGAATGTCATAAGCGATATTACAACAAATGGTAATTTTGTTATTTACTGTCCGTGCATGTGGTTTTCTTTGTACTTCTCTTTGCACAACTTTCTGCATGATGTTAGTACATGACACTTATGTATGTTTCCCTTTCTCTGTCTTATGTTCCTAGTGATTGTTAACAGTGCCAAATGCCTTGCCTTTGCTCCTCTAATAACTCCCCAAGTATAAGAAGTTGGTAGCAACTGAATTTTTTGTACTTGTGCAGCAATAAGGCAGGCACATGATATGATATTGAAGACATTAAGTTCTTCCATTCCCCATCTCTTATCCATAATGTGCAACGGAAGGTATGTTGGCCTTGTATCAGCAATTATTCAGTCAAACACTCTTCATCCATCCTCAGTATGATATTGTGCACGTCAATGGTATCATTTTGTGGAATATGTAGATTTCAATAGTTTCAGATTTTCATGTAATGGAAAATGTAGAGTGTTAAAATGTCACTTAAATAACGTTTCCGCTGTTGACTGAATGTTTGATCATCTGAATTGCAGCATTATGCGGGAGGGATTCGAGTTGCCAACTCGCCTTGCAGTTTCTGCTGCTGATTTCGTTTTATCTCTTACTGTGGCGTTGACCAGAAAGGATTCTCCCTCCAATGGCAATATCATAACCAAAAAGCAGAAATCATCTTTTATTAGTGCTAAAAATCAGCCTTGTAATTTGTTACACGTTGCTACTATCGATAGAAATGAGAATGCAATAAGGGAAACTTCTGGAGTTTCCTCCACATTGGATTTGAAGATACTTCTTTGGAATAATCTCAGTGAACTTATAACTCTTGTGAAGAAACTTACAGATGTATGATCCCAGTCTTTTTCTTTCTTCTATTCACCAACAAGACTTTCTTTTTCCTGATAGTTGAAGTTCTGCTTATCAATTTGCTGATTGTCTGTGCTTAAAAGACTTCGTTTCCTTTTCTGACGCAGACCTACATTTTTGCTTCAATTTGTTGATAATTTGTTCTACTCACGGTCTTTTATTTTCGAAAAACAATCAATTAGTGGAGCAGGAAAAGCCGTTATTTGCATGGAGAAGGATTAAAGAGGGTATGTACGTGGCTGCAGGAGCTGAATCAGCAATATGATTGTTTTCGAAAACAAGCAGGTCTAGTTACTTCCTGTTATCTATATTTCTTCCATGTCTTCTGCTCAACCTTCAATTCTTATATCTTATATTTCTCATTGAAAGACAGAGTTGCATATGGTGAAGACTGGTTCTTTGCTTCTCTCTTCTTGTTGGAAACATTATGGCATGCTTATGTTCTTAGAAGACCGCAGATTCTCACAGCAGCATAAAGAACTATTAGACCAATATTTGTCTGGTATAAAGGTAAAAGTATTCCATGTGGGCATAATTTACGCTGTTAATGTTGAGAAAATTGGCAAATAATTTTCAGTCTTGAACAGGATTATATATATAACCTTTTTGGCTATCAGATTGATGATTAAAATTTGTGCTATGATTGGAAAAAAGAAGAAGATGTGAGATACTATTGATTTACAGGTCTTGAATCTGTAAATGTTTAAACCTCATTCATCCTCTTCATATTCTTATGAACATTTGCAGTTTTACTCAGAGAACCAAGCTGAGGAACCTGATATTGGCAAAAGCAGCAAATTAGAAACCGTTGGTTTTTTCCTGAATTGCCTTATGCTTTTATTGGGCCGACTGGACGGTCAGCAATTTGAGAATGCAATAACAGAATCTGGGCCTCAAATTTCTGAAATTCTCATATCTCAGGTATTGTTATGAACTTCTATATTGAATTGTCTGGATTTCTGCTCATTTAGTTTTAGTAGTATCTGTCTAGCAAATTCTAACTGGAAATATCTCCCATTTGGATCTCGCGTTACATTTGATATTTGTTAGCCTCATTTAGTGCCAATAATGTTCTACAGCTGCGATGTGCTGATGAGGACGTGATTGATGGAACTACAACCGTTTTTAAAGCTGTCATCTTGAATACAAATCATATGTTATCCAGGAGAAGTCTTAGAGATGATAGACACATAGATGCTTTTCTCCCAACACTGCTTAATCTTTTGGATGAGCAAGATGCAGCAGCAAAAGCTATTGTTAAGCTTCTTGCAGAATATTGCTCAATGTATGATCTATCAAGGACCCATGTTGTGGTTGTGTTTCCTTTTTGTTTTTTCTTTTAATAATTTCTCTTGCATAGCGCATCTTAAATATGGGAGTAACTCTAATTGTTTATGTGACAGATGTTCAAATAGAAAGTGCCTAAATGAAGTTCTAAAGCGCATTTACTCTAAGAATGCAGTACAGAGGAGAAATGCAGTTGATGTTGTGGCAGATCTCATCCATATAACTTCTGGGACCGTTGACACACTTTCAGAGGTGGAATGGTAAGTCGCTGAATTGGTGAAATATGATTTTTTTCTCTTGAATTTGTATTCCTTTTATGTCATCATATTTCTGAATGTTCTTGTTCAGGCAAGATATTGCAAACCACTTGTTAGAATGCCTTGGAGATGAAGATGAGGCTATACAGAATCAGGCAGCCAATTTGATTCCGATGATTGGTTAGTTACATTAAGCTAATTATTGGACTTTTGGATAAACAGTAGCAGAATCGGGTAAAATTGTGTGACTCTTAAGGACAGAAATAATGCAATTTACACGGTCATATTATTTCTCGTCAGCACATCAATAAGTTTGTCTTCTATCACTAGTGCAACAAATAAATTTTTAGAAGCTATTTTAATGTGCTTGTCTTTGTGGTACCATAATCGCTAACATATACTGTTGCAGATCCACGTTTTGTTTTGCCTAGGCTTGCTGAGCTAAGTTGTTCACCACATGAAAACATACAGACATCGGCGGCTATCACACTTATAACCTTGCTAGTCAATCACAAAGAAGAACCTGACATCTTGTGCATGCTCCTTGACTGTCTCAGGTACGTTGGCATTTTGGTAATTATCAATATTATATGTTTTAATCTTACCCCTGAACTTATACTTTAGATTAAGATTTCAGTACAAAAATTGATAGGAATTCATAGGATAAAAGGAATTAAAAAGAATAAGAGAACATTAATTTCTTCTATAAAGAAACTACAACCTTTCCACCATTGTGCCCTGCATTTGTAACTAACAATTTTCACATTTTCTTGTACAGCAAACTTGCTCAAAACACAGATTCTGATCCTGCTGTTGGTACGAAAGCAGGTATGCTTAAATATCTGGAGCATACTTTTCAACATTTCATTCTACTTCTGTTAAGAGCTACCAGTGCTTAGTGGTCTTTTAAAGATTAGTTGTCTACCAAAAATAGAGAAAAAAGAGAGAGAGAAAATGGTAACTTCCTTTTTGCATCAATACCAGTACCCTATTTAAAATGGAATTGCTTTTCAGGATTAACGCTGGATACTGATAGGCTCCTCAAGTTACTCCCAGAGTGGGCAAAACATGTAAGTTGTGTCTCCCAATACGATTCAATGCACTTATGCAGTGACCTAGACTACATTTATCTTGTGTCTGGTACCTTCAAAGACTGTATTGCACATTTTACTTGGAGCATTTGATCCTTAAGAGAAACCTTCACTAGCTAAAACTGACTTATGTGAGTTGGCTATGTGACAATTACCCCAAAGTGAATGACTCATTTGTTGTTAGAGACAAGGAGCGAAGAAGAATGTTAGTAATGGAAATTGGATAATTGTAAATAAGAAGCCAACTCCTTCAAAAAAGGCCCTCTTCACAAAGCCCTCAGCAAAGCCGTTCAATACAAAATACTTCAATTGGTGGTCCCCTTCAAACCTCCAAGGACTATTTATAGACTTCCTACATGCAATGATAATAAATGAATTCACTGATAATTATAATAATAAAAATTGCATTACTTCCACTCTCCACTACCAAGTAACCGCTGCCCCTTAGTTATCCTCCACTAACTATACTACCAAGTAACTGCTACCCTTTTGATTATCCTCCACTAACTGCATGATGCGTATCAATTGCACCGCTGGTCGAAACAACCTTGTCCTCAAGGCTGCAGTCGAAGACTCGAAATTGACTATGGAAGATTTGGTGAGTGTTCATACTCGTGCTTGAGGACGTGAATCAGTTGGTGTGACCAAGTCTCTTGCTGATTCTCCGGCTGATTTAAAGGAGCACAGAACAAAAACAAGGAAAACGGAAATTCTTTGGTGCCGTGCTGCATCCAGCGTTTCAGGAAAAATCGGGGGTTGACTGCCGAAGATGAGGACAGTAGATAACTCCTCGGGCAGAAGGTGCAATGTCTTCCCCTTGCTACAACCACCATTAGCAGAAATCCTCATGGTGACAGGAACTACCACAATCGTGGATGTGACGAGAGCAGCGCGTGCCGCAACGGGAGCGGGAGGCGGGGGCGCTGATGTTGGCACGTCGGCCATGCACTTTCCGTCGAAATTGGGCAGAGCCATAGTTTGCTGCAAAGCCAATTGCATAGCTGGTGTGTTCTCCCCACTTCGCTGTTATGGCCGGTGGAACTCTCATGTGATTCAACTCCACCGAATTGTGGTTAATAGTTTTTGAAGTTCCACGAATTGAGTCCGCCAGTAATCCTCCATAGCGCCTCGACATGAGCATCCAAACTTCGTGTCACCACCATTTTCTAATCCATGTTCATTGCACCAATTTGTTAGGACAAGAAGTGAAGAAAGTTTGTAATGGAAATTGGAAAATTGCAAATAAAAAGATAACTCTTTCAAAAGAAGGCCCTCTTTCCTTTACCAGAAGCTCTCGGCAAAGCCGTTCAATACAAAATACTTCAATCAATAGCCCCTTCAAACTTCCAAAGACTATTTATAGACTTCCTACATGCAATGATAATAAAGGAATTCAATGATAATTATAATAATAAAAACTGCATTAGTTCCACTCTCAACTACCAAGTAACCACCGCCCCTTGGTTATCCTCCACTACGAAGTAACTGCTACCCCTTGATTATCCTCCACTAATTGCCCGATGCGTATCATGTGTTGCTTGATGTGATTTGCTATATCATATATAATATGAACTGTTTAGCTGTTTCATTTGGTTGGTTTTCAAATATAATACTAAGTATAATGCTTATGGAAATTTTCAGGTTGAAGATTGGAATGTAATTGTTGGCCCTTTAGTTGACAAGATGTTAGCTGAACCATCAAATGCTGTTATCGTCAAATTCTTGAGCCATATAAGTGAATACTTGGCTGAGGCTGTGGATTTAGTCTTTAATCGACTTATATTGTATATGAGAGAACATAATGAGTGAGTAGCCTTGCATTCCAATCCTCCTGCACTTATGCATTTCTCTGCTCTTTTAGATTTGTGTCTGCTTTTACCTTTTCTGAGTTATCCTTTTATATGCTCTAAAGCAAACAAGTAAACGCACTTAACCAGTACCAAGAAATGAAAAAATGAAAAACTTACGTTATGATACGATCTCATCTATTTCTTTCTCTCTCTTATGCTAATTAATTTTCAATTTGTTTTCTTTGGCAGTGTAAATGACTCCTATTCAGAAGGCAAAGGGGAGACAGATACTGAGGCTTTGAAACCTGAGAATCTGTTTATTCGCCTTTGCTCGTTGCTCATAATCAGACTGCTTCCTCTAAAAGTTTTTGATGACCTCAATGCCCCTCTTGTATATGGAAAAAATCTTCATAATTCAGCAATTCAAGGTATATGTATCTAATGTAAAAATTGTTCGTCATTTTTTTGTCCCATGATGATCATCAAGTGGAAAAATTTAAAGGAATGCTCAACAAAAGTTTTGGGTAGTACGTAATTCTGAAAGGATGTTTGATAATCGGCACAAAATGATAAGCATACTGTTATAATATGCAAAGAAGACATAGATCGAGAATTTGAATGGTAGTAATTCACATGTTCTGAGCCAATTTCATGAGAAAAACACTTTTGGAGGCTTGATGTCCTATGCATTTGTTCCCCCTTTTACATTTCACTGGTCTTATACTTATGACTGCTGCGTGCTGATCTTGTTATTGCTCCAGAAACCCGGCATTTTGTCATTGAAGACACCGGGTGTATTGCTGCTTTGATAATCAACAGGTCTGCCTGACTAATGAAAGCATACAACACTTTCTAAGGTATTGGTGATTTGGGAAAGTATTTGACATTGGCATTTAATATTTTTCTTAGGGCTTTGAGTAAATCTGAATTTGAAGATGTTCGGAAGCTTGCTGCGGAGCTTTGTGGAAGACTTCACCCTGAGGTAGCCACAACTTCATACTCAAACTGATCTTGCAGCTAATAATGGATATAAATCTTCCTTCACATAGTCAACATCTGATGAAAAGTGAAGTAAACTACATATATTTCATATGTGATGAAATTCCATATATTGTCTGTTCAATTTTGCCAATTACAACAGTACCTATTTTATATGATCTTAATACTTACTCAACTAAGTTAATTTTACTTGTTTTGTCAATGCAGGTCCTTATTCCGATTTTGTCCTCTCAGTTGGAATCCGCGGCTAATGCAAAAGACACGTTGAAGATCAAAGTTTGCCTCTTTTCCCTTTGTACATGTCTTATGGTAGGAGTCATCCCAAGCATCCAGTTTGATATGTTATATACTTAAATGAAAGTATGCTTTTTTTATCTTCAACAATACATTCACGTTAACTGCTTGTTCCCGTGATCAGGTTAGAGGCAACAATGCATATAAACATCCTGATTTACTTGGAATAAGAAAAACAATAGCAATTGTTCTGTCATGGGTATCAGCGGACGGAGATGAAAGTAAGCGATTACTTTACCTGCGTTGCTGAGTTTCTTCCTCATTCTAACGCATGGCTGCAATGTTCTTCTTCAGTTTCGAAAGCACAACATGGCTGCATAGATTCTCTGGCTCTGATGGTGTGCACAGAGCTACAAGCTCCAGAATCCTCAAAAGGCATGATAAACTCAGATAACACAATTTTAAAATTCGAGAATCTCCCTTCAAATATCTCGTGTTTTTCATAGTTTCTGAAAAGCAAAGAACAATTGGTGCAATTATGCAGGCACAGCCATTTCCGGTGATTCTGTAATTGCATACGTGATCAATCAGTTGACCGATGATAAGGAGCCTATTCACATTGCATCTATTGGTGTCATTGGGAGGGCAGATGCAGCTGCCCGCCTCCTCACATTTCGGCTCTGCATGGCTAATGTCCTCATAAGCGCCTGCCAGAAGATACCGGAAAGTGGGAAGAAATCATATGCTAAGAGAATCACTCCACGAATAATCCGTTCAATCAAGGCATGCTACTCTTCCCATTGTCGAGATCAAACTCTGGCAAGATTTGCCCTCTTGGTGCTTCTTTCACTCTTATCTACTTTTTTCAGGTGATGACAGACGCAGAGATGAGGGCAGCATGCATCCAGGTTCTGTTCACAGTGGCATACAACTTGAAATCTTTAATACTTCCATACTCGAACGACCTTCTGAAAATCGCTCTCACTTCACTCAAACAAGGATCCCAAAAGGTAACTGAAGTTGGTTTGTGTTTAATAACAGGGTCTGTGAGAAGTAGTTAGTGTGACGTGTGTTTTTGGCTTGCAATGGATGGAGGACTTGGTGCTGACGGTGTTGTTGTTGTTGACAGGAGAAGATGGGTGGTGCGAAGCTGCTCATGTGTCTAATGGCGAGTGAAGAAGAGGTGGTTGAAAGCATATCTGGTGGGTTATTAGAGGCCACCATGTTACTCAGAAACCTATCTTGTACAGATCCTTCTGCACAAGTAAGGCAAATGTGTCAGCAGCTTCTTGTATGTTTAACTTCTCTTTAGACTTTCAGTTTCTTCATGTTTTTACTCAAATCACCATATCTTTATTTTAGCTTCCAGTTTACCACTCTCTCTCTCTCTCAACCATGCACGAAACGAAACCCCTTCAGTTCTAGAAATTGCACCTTATGTTTTAAAAAATACTATGCATTAACTTTCAAGAAATAGCCGTCGTGGCTGACTATAAGGAGAGTCTCGTTGATTCCGGCTACTCTTGAGAGGACTATGATTATGTGGTCTTTGGGTAGATTTGGATGTAAATGAGGTTTCTGGGAGGTCGGAGATTGTGGTTTTGTAATGAAATGGAGAGGTTGTTCTGTGCAGGAAGCTTGAGATTCTTCAAATCTAATTTGTGGGTTGTGTGATGATGATCGTAAATGTGCATCGATCAGTAACATAGGTAAGAGGAGTCAGGTGGGGTTTTCTGTAAGAAGCCGACATGCATGCGAGATCCTCTTCCAAATAATACCTCCTTAGGGTTTTATTTTTTTGGGTTGATTGTGTAAGGAATCTTGGTATTCATGATTTGGACAATGGATCATTCACCATTAGTGGTGTGTGAGGGGGCATGTGACTGTGTGATGATCGAAGAGATTTTAGAGAGAGAGAGAGAGAGAGGGAGGGAGAGCAATCCGTCACTCACGATTAACAGCTTAAGATGGGGAAATTTCAAGATAAAGAGATCAATTAGATCGAACAACTTCCAACTGTTATTTGTGAACGGTGGTTATGCATCAAAGTGAAAAGAAAGGATTGATTTTGTTTCACTTGTTCTTTTGGATTAAATTCAGTGTGATTCAATCTCACAAGCACTGTCTTTTTTGAATTCAATAGAAATTTCAGTTTGCCAAACACAGTATTGTGTTGCGTCTTATGCGTATATCAAGTGCAGACAGATCGAAATGGTTACCGTTCATGTATTCATTATTAATCTATAAAAAACATAAATTATATTCCAATTTCGATTTTTAACGTATCTTATTTTTTTGACCAAAACCCGTGAATTTTAATTTTTTTGGAAGCTCCATGCAAAGTCCGTTGGTCAATATCTAAATTGTTAGATCCAATAAACAATTTAAATATATCGTTGAAAAATTCTTAATGGTAGCTTTCTAATGATATTCATAATGTTGTGTTTTTTTCACTGAAAGTGGTGAGAAAATGATCTAAATGTTGTTTTCATGAAACTTCTTATTTTTAGCCGGAACTTAGATTCCTATATGACATATTGTTGCAAAGCCATTGTTGATAGCTTCCCAATGGTACCTTCGCATACTATTGGACTTAAAAAAAATTAAGATATTGACCAATGAAATTTCGACTCATGCCAAATTCTAAAAAAATATATATTCATGTATTTTAAGGCCAAAAACATAAAAAGGGTTTTTTTTTTTTTTTACTTGTGGTTAAAAACCAAAATTTATAGGAAATTAAGCCTTTATAAATTCTGATTGGGCCGGCAAGTATATCATGGGGTTAGCCCAGTTTAACACGCATTGCAAAGATATAATTAGCCCATAAACTGAAATAACGGACATTTTATTTTAATTGTTTGTGACGAGGGTACCTAGAGGCTAGAATTAATAGTCCACGAAGAAATTTAACTCTTAAGAAAATCAACCAAACTAATTGCAATTATGTATTTACGGTTATCAGAAAATATAGAGAGAGAGAGAGATGCATGCATGGGATAAGGAATGTGGGGAAGGAGGCAAGCCGTGAAAATTCCGTTGAAACATGTGAAATCGGGCAGCCTCGTGAATGTGTTTGTGAGAGGTGCTTTCTCTTCCTTACAATCCAAAAACTCCTACACTTGAAACCAAATTTTCAACTCTTCTCGAATCTCTTATGGAATCCGAGGAACTTAACTCGACTGTGAATACATTCAAGTTTTCTCTCTGTCTCTCTCTCTCACACACACACAGAGTACCTGTGTGTTTTCTCTCTCTCTCTCTCTCTCTCTCACACACACACAAACACACAGTACCTGTGTGTCAAAGTTGAGCGCAACTCCATCATGAAATCTTAAGCTTTTTAACGATATTTGACAAGAGTTTCAATATTCAAATATATGTGGTTAGCGTGTAGTATAATTTTCTTTAAATGAAAATATTAAAAATAATTTTTAAGGTGGTTTTTTTTTTGAAAAAAAACCTTGGATTCGTCCACAGTCGGTCATAACACCCTAACTCAAGTCAGCAAGAAAAATCATTCTTGTCACGTGTTTGCATTTGCATGGCTGCACTTGTGAATCCCACAATGTGAACTGCGTTATTACATTTGGTAAAAATCAAATTCTCAGATTTTCAAAGCAACGGAAACAAGATCCAGATTTTAGTGGTTAACGATTCGTAGGAAAACTACATTGATGTTGTGTTAAAATTCATTATCCTCGAATTGATGCAGTAGTTACCTTAGTTGTAAGAGGCAAAATGTATACATGTCTGATGGATAATACATGAATAAGAAACATGACAAGACGAGACATGTCTCCAATTAAGCCAACCTTAATAGCTAACCCGATCGATCTCTCATTTCTCCGCTAGTTGAAGAAGGCATGGGATCATCATCAACCAAAGCCATCAGAGATCGAGATCGAGCCGAAATTAGAAAAATAAAATAGAGAAACATGTGAAGACATTTAAACCAAACACATATTAACACTATACATACCCCGCGCCGCTCATTCCCACTTGTAACAAACCACTCCACTCCTCACTCATGGAGGGCTGCAGAAAATCTCCCCTCAAGCCATGGAAGAAAGGCCCCACCAGGGGGAAAGGAGGACCTCAGAACGCCACGTGTGAGTATCGTGGCGTTCGACAGAGGACGTGGGGGAAGTGGGTGGCCGAGATAAGAGAGCCCAAGAAGAGGACCAGGCTCTGGCTGGGCTCTTTCTCCACGGCGGAAGAGGCTGCCATGGCTTACGATGAAGCCGCAAGAAGATTATATGGGCCCGAGGCGTACCTTAACCTTCCTCACTTGAGGTCGAACTTCAATCCGTTGAGCAAGTTGCACAAGTTCAAATTGTTCCCTACCAATAACTTCCACTCGAAGCTGCCCAGTACAGGACTGCTGAATTTGAATGCGCAGCCGAGCGTCCATGCGATCCACCAGAGGCTGCAAGAACTCAAGAAGAGTGGCGTTCTTGGTCAGGATTATTCATCAAGTTCATCATCCAGTGATCCCAAAAACGACGTGCAGGTTCTAAGTGAGGAGCCACAACTAGAAATTCCTGAGGCAGCGGAGAAAGATACCAAGTTTTCATCTAAAAGTAAAGTGATTACCTCTGAAGACAAGCCACAGATTGATCTCAACGAATTCCTCCAGCAGCTTGGAGTACTGAAAGGAGAGGGACATCAGCCATGTGAGAGTGATAATACATCAAAGAATTTCACCGAGATAGAATCATTATCATTCAAAGACGATGAAGAAGATGCATTCGGTACCTGTCCAGCTAACCATTTTAACTGGGATACACTGAGTGAAATAGCTGAAGCAGATATTCATCTAGGAGCAGAAACCACCAATTTCCAAGCACGTGATAGTAACGAGGAGCTGTTCTTTCATCCATCAATCTGGAACTTTTAGGGGAGTTGGGGAATTTGTAATCACAGGGTTCAATATTATAGGAATATTTCCTTACATAGACTAGTTTAGCCCATGTGCAACAGCTCCATTTTGTGTACTATAGTAAGTAAGAGAAGTCCCTAAAACACACGACAGCACACTGGTGAGACACTGAGTCTTAGAAGTAGATGTATGAACTTACCTTTCCCTGCCTTGTCTGGCAGTTTCATTTGCTTTATACCAACATACAGATGACATGATGCAAACACTACCAAACAAAAGTTTCTGTTTCACATGTTCCAAAAGAGAATTTTGATACACATACGATTGGGGGACAAAGTGAACCTCCTGAGAAGCAGCTTTCAACTTCCATGCTAATTTAATAAACTAAGTGACAAAATCAATAAGTGACATGGTGAAAGAGAAGATATAACCATCCCCTGGTATATACTTAGCGAGTAAAATAACTATTTTGCCTGTTTTCGTACAGATCAATAGAATGATATGATATCCTCATTAAAGAAACATCTGCACCATGTATTTCTAGGTGCTACAGAATCTACTTATGGCATGTAACATTCTTAATAAAATGGCTTCAGTTCATGGAATGCAACCAACTTGCAGAAAATTCCTAATTTACTGTGTCCCATACCCTGAAGCACTCAAATATTCGCCATGTTCCTCAAAGTATTCAATCAAACGCTTCAAGAATTTATCTCCACTAACAGTCTCGGTGTCGCAAATAATGCAACATTGCCTCCTTGCTCGCGTCACTGCTACATTCATTCTCCTACGATCACTTAAGAAGCCTACCTGGAAAAAGACAATTTTCTGTGTTAGAATCTTAATGCCTTTGACAATGTTGTGTCATTTTGCATTTGGCACTAGTATTACCTCTTTCTTTGAGTTCGAGCGGACCATTGAAATGATAATTGCTTCCTTTTCACGGCCTTGAAAGCCATCAACTGTAGATATTTCCATATCTTTTAACTTGTCTTCTTTGCTTCTCAACATTTTCAGCAGCACAACCTGAAAAGACCATAGACATTATTTTCCTGTTTAATTAGATAAAGATCTAAAATTTCACGAAAGTAAAAAACCTGTGCTGCATAAGGTGCAATAATTCCTATATTGGCAGCTTGAACTCCACTCTCCACTAGTCTCTTAGCATGCGCTATAGCGACAGCAGCTTCCCCTTCATTTAGTGTGCTATCTTCTTCATCCTTCTTCTCTTCCATATCACAACTGAAAAGAATGCTTACTACATCAGTAACAAGGGGACCCACTTAAACATTAGCAAAAGCAAGATCCTCTGCATTTAGCTTGCTGATTCTGTTCGTTCAAGATTTCTAACTGATGAAAAGAACACTTTACCCTGCTGTGTCAATAAGAAGAATGGTCGGTTCCGTTGAAGATGATTTATTGACATCCTCCAGCTCATATAAAGTATGGGCTGCAACACTTGAATGGGCTTGAATCTGTCATGCAAGGTGAGGTAAACAAGTAGTGCACTGCTTAATCCAGAACTCTGAATTACAACAAAGTTTTGAGAGATTGTCTTTAAGGAACAAAGAGAGAGAGATGTCGACGTATCTGAGCACCTTTCCTTGGTAGAGCTCTTCAGACGACCAATTCATGATAAGTTCATGCATGCGGTACTGAACAGTGAGCATAGACATGACATCATCTCCATACAACTCTGCAAGGCGTTCAAAGAGGGTTCTTCCTAAGCCTTTCGTCTCAGCTTCAACGCTCTGGATTGTTGGGGGAAGCTGGAGGTGATCACCTGCTAATATGCATCTGGAGCCCTGGAAGGGGACATTAAGGTGTTTTAGTGAGTCCCAGAATAAAACATATTTTGTGAACTACCAGGAAGGAGACATTGTAGCTCTAGGGCTCCAACCATGGCTTGCTCAAAGTTATTTACCAATCTCAGTGGGCCAAAGTAAAAGAGTGCTTCATCTTCTTGTACTGACAAGAAGGATATATTCTTACTGGTTCATGACTAAGAAGCATGCAGACATATCTCAGATACTCCCATTCCCATTAAAGTGGAACTTTCTTACTCACGGAGTATAAATGGAAAATGATGTCAATTCTAGTTCTTTTTTCGCAGTCCCCACTATCATCTACTAAAAGGTATAAAGTCTAACAACTTTCTTGATAATTCTACAGATAGACTCAGCACCTATAATACCTTCAGAAGAGCAATCCAGCATGCTATTTCTAATGCTTGGGCAGCTTCATCAATTATAACCAAATCAAAGGAAAAGCCATCCAGCTTCTTAGACAATGCACCAGTCAGTGTTGTTAATACTACATCTGCATTCTTAATCACATCAGTCACTGCCAGCTGCTGCCTTTTACGTTCCTCTTTGGAGAGAGCCTTGAGTTCCTTTCTAATATCTCTCTTAGTATTTCTATCTTTGGCTTTTAAAAGTTTTCCATTCAAAGCCTGCAGAAATTTATGGGACATTGATAAAATTATTGAAGATTACTTAGGTTAGATCAGTAATATATCAAATTATTTGTTACATAGGAGAAGGTAATATAAATTATTTTATCATGTACCTTCATTTCCTTGCGAATATCATTTGCAAGGGCACTATTATCCCCACGCAGGACCTATATGAAACCAAGAAGTTAATAACTGGTTCCACTCGATAAGATTACAAAAATCACTCATTGATGGATGAGCAATTTTGAAACTTGAGTTACAATAGCCGGAACACAAAACTGAAGGACCTGTTAGCTCACAGAGTGCAAAACAAGATCAGTAACATGAAGAAATATCAGATATTTCTCAAATTTTAAAAGGAAGAGAGAGGATTTCGACTTATCACAAGTTGATAGATTGACACTCCAGGTTTTGGTTACAGGGTGGTAGAAAAACTACCTGAGCATCTAAAGCAGTATCCAATACTTGAGGAAGTAAGCGAGCAGGATGTCCCACTCTCACCAGCTTAACTCTGTTACAACCAGAAAAAGGAAGTAACTTCGACAACTAGGATTATATAGTGCACTGGTCGAATTAGAAACTTAAATATGTAAATTGAAAACTTTATGTACCTATGAGGCACAAGTCTTTCCACAATGTTATCAACTGCAATGTTGGAAGCAGCACAAGCAAGAATTTTCGATCCACGCTTGACTTCTTGCAGAATAATTTCAACCAGAGTAGTAGTCTTCCCAGTTCCAGGAGGTCCATGCAGCAAAAAGAGCTCCTTGGATAATAGAGCCTTTGAAATAGCACCTTTCTTAAAAATTAGATAATTTAGTTGATATTTATGAAAACTCTATAATGTGCTGCAGGACAGGAACATATATTAGAAGGCATCAACACAGATGACCTCATTAGTGAATGTTATAAAACTGGCAACTAATGCAAATCAAAGAAGAAATAATATGTAAAATTGCTGCAAATATAAGACTTTTAAAGAATATTATGGAGGATATTTTTTGGGATACCTGTGAATCATCAAGGTTTGAGTTTAAAGGAGTGAACTTGATTTCCTTCTTCAACACAGTTGGTGACCTCTCACCAAACAGAACAGGAATTAGATCGGCAGCAGGACCTGTCCGTACACCTTTGCTTAGCTGAACCAACGTTTCCTTCATCCGACGATAAGTTACCTACATAACACCTATGCCTAAGGATATCTACTAGATGCATAAACAAAATCATATGATCAAATAAAACAAGTAAAAAACCTCATTTGCCACTTTTTCAAGGCGTAGGGGACTATTAAGACCTTCCTCCGGTATGTCCTCAAAGGCAACAGTGATTGACGTGTCCTGCTCAATAGAAAAAAGTACTTACACAGTTACACTCAAATAATCAATTTGAAGTATGTATGGCATAACCTTAATATTACACAAGCTATATTATACCTTTATTCTGTAAACAACACCTTGTCCAAGGGGAGGAGACCCCAAATCAGATTTGTTTGGTTTCAGAACCACAACATCATGAGTTCCAAACTGCAAATAATTTAAGAGATGTCAAAGACAAAAGAAGCTATTCAAGATGCTGCCAGAGGACAGAATACTTTTAGATATCTAAATGTGAGTCTTCTGTGCCAACCAGAGACCCAACTTTTTTGCATATGATAGGATACATATGTTAAACAAATGAAGGTCTTCAAACAAGGAGGACAAAGAAAGCAGTGCATCAATTCTTGTTCAAGCAGTAAAACTGGGATGTTTGACAAAATGAAAAAGTAGTAGAAAATATTTTACAGCAACCAGCAGTATGCCACTTTGAACTACTCCAAAATTTTCTAAATTGCTAAATTGTGTGCTGAGATAACTACTTCAGATAGGAGAAAATTAGTGCACTAAATAAACCATCAGTACCTTGTGAGGGGGAAGCACATCCCCTTTATTAGATTGAAACTCAAGAAGACTTTTCCCCATCAACCCTGTCTATATAAAACACACATTCAGAGAAAACCAGCAAAATGCAAAACATATTTTGAATTACTATTACCTGAGCATCTGCACACTTCAAATTGAGAATGGTTAATCCCTTCTTTTGAGCACCCTCCAAACTTCTCGTTGCGCCCGAGCTCACTGACTGTGATATCTCGGCTTCCTAAAACAACCACGTCAATGGATGATATTTTCATCAATGAAGACGTAATCAGAACACATCTCAAGCTCACAATCATATATATAATCACAAAATTAGCAACTGATTAGGTTAAAACAATAAATGAAACAAAATCCGTCTCTAATTAATCATTTCAATCATCACTGAAACAGGATACTAAGGCGCGCGATATCAAAACACGAAAAGACACGCAGTACAAAACGCGCGCGTGTGCGCACATAAATACACACGTATATATGCATCAACACACACAGAGGGAGGAACAAGGATAGATTGAAGTACTTTTTCCAAGTCTAGAAGAGGAGCCGTGATGGAAATGAACTGTTCGAGGGATATTTTTCCATATGAAGAATTCTTTTTCATCTGCTTTCCTTTCTCCTTCTCCATGTTCGGAGCTGAACGCTACTTCGACTACCGTGTGTGTGCGCTTTTTGCAGCGACTGGAATAAAATTGAGTTTTTGTAGCGAGGCGAAAGGAAAAAAGTCGCATTAGAGAGCTATTCAGTATATTGATAGCCTGCAAAATTCTTGATTCAGTGTATTTACAAAAAAAGTTCCGAAATGGAACCTTTTTTTTTTTTCTCTTCCGGAAATGGAAAAGACGAATTTCCGAAATGTGTCTTCACTTAAGTGGAGACGCATTAGGCGAATGCGTCTTTCACTTAAATCAAACGCAGACGTTTCGGTGCCAAAGGATGACGCATGAGGCACAAGGCTGATGCGTCTAGGGAAGACGCATTTGCATCATGCGTCTACCCCTAGCTGATGTTTCTCTCTCCTGCAAAAAGGTAAGCTCCTCTCTCTCTGCGTTGGGTAATAATTAAGGGCCCACACTCTCAGATTTTGATGTTTCTCTCTCCTACAGCAGATTTTGTACCCTTCTTTTTACCTTCCCAATTAAGCAGCATGCTCTCTCCTAAAATTGAATCCCAAATAAGATTTGGCATGCCTCGTGACTGTACTGGATCGATTTCAAATCATAGATATATTGCTGTTGAACAAAAAACAGATGCACGACGGAAATAACTTTATCAATTCCCGTTCCTTATTTTTTTTATTTTATTTTTATTTTTTTTATGCAATTTTTTTGAGTTGGAACTACTTTTACAATCACTGATTGGTTCCCAGGCTTTATTAGTACCAAGTTATCCTTAATAAATAATATATATTATTTTAATGTATATATAATCCTGGAAACAATTTAAAAATTAATGAGTGAATTCAATTCAATCTATCTCACTTATTAATTTGCAACAAATCTTAAAC